>JADOBS010299879.1:0-10143 GCA_015708375.1 Cydonia oblonga | reverse complement strand
ATGTCAACACGTGTCGCGCTGTGATTGGCCTCCTGGTTGGAGGGAGATTCTTGTGGATCCTTGACGGTATAATGTTGACCGGTGCTCAGTAGTTTCGGGATTGGTCAAGTATGGTACAAACAAACGATAAAGACAAAATAAAAGGTAAAGTGAATAGTACCAGATTTGACTTTTTAGTATAAAAATGTGATTTTTCGTTAAAATGAACAGTATTACGAATTTTTCGTTAAAATTTCCTTATTATTAAGCCATTGTGAAGCTGAACTCATTCTCTTTCCTTAAGATGGATATATGTAGTCTCTCAAACATCACCATAAGGTAAAATACTCCTTTCCTTGTAAATAAAAATTCTGCGATTATACCAATCACAAATGGACTTTTCTTTTTATATTTTAGATGACTTATTTCTTCCGTATCAAAATATAATTTACAAAAAATACTTTAACGGCTCGGATCATTGTTAAATGGTAATGGATACTTCTCCTTTTCCGTAAAGTAATTGGATAATACAATTTGGTTTTGGATTATCCTAATTATACATAGCTGTACAAGGGCAACTTGACCAAATCACACTCCTCCAAACTCATATAAATACCATCCCGCATCCACTCTATTTTCCATCAACAAATCAAACAAGTCCGTGTATTACGTGTATTCTGGGTCTTCTGTGTCTTCTGTGTCCATTTTATTTGGAGAAGAAGAAGAAGTTTGTGTCTTTTAAACACAGATAAACACCCGAGAAAAATCAAGAGAAGAGTAAAAAATGGGCAAGGGAGGCCAATCCTGCAATGGCATGGTTAGAGATGTCAAACCTGTTGAGCAGGAAAACATGGCTGCTTGGCTCGTTGATTTTAACACCATCAAGATCCTACCTTTCAAGCTCCCCACTATTGGTAATAAATCTCTCTCCTTTTTAATTTCGTTGTTGTTCTGTTCCGTTTTCAGTTCTATATTTTTTTGGTTTTCTTGGATGTATGGCTAACTTGTTTTCCCCCTGTTTTGTTGGGATTTCTTTATTTTAGGACCGAATGATGTTCAAATTCGAATTAAGGCTGTCGGCATTTGCGGAAGTGATGTTCACTACCTCAAGACCATGAAATGTGCGGATTTTGAGGTTAAAGAGCCGATGGTGATCGGACATGAGTGTGCCGGGATCGTAGACAAAGTTGGGAGCGAGGTGAAGCATCTGGTGCCCGGTGACAGAGTGGCGGTTGAGCCCGGCATCAGCTGCGCACATTGCCAGCAGTGCAAAGGAGGCCGCTACAATCTCTGCCCCGACATGAAGTTTTTCGCCACCCCACCGGTTCACGGTGCCTTGGCTAATCAGATTGTGCACCCTGCAGATCTGTGCTTTAAGTTGCCGGAAAATGTGAGCTTGGAGGAAGGGGCAATGTGTGAGCCCTTGAGTGTTGGGGTTCACGCTTGTCGGCGAGCCAATGTTGGTCCTGAAACAACTGTTCTGATCATCGGCGCTGGGCCTATTGGTCTGGTCTCAGTTTTGGCCGCTCGTGCTTTCGGGGCACCAAGAATTGTTATAGTGGATATGGATGACAAGCGTCTAGCGATGGCAAAGTCTCTCGGGGCTGATGACACCGTCAAAGTTTCAACAAAAATGGAGGATTTGGATGATGAAGTTGCCGAAATTAAAAGAGCCATGATCTCCGAAGTGGATGTGACCTTCGATTGTGTGGGTTTCAACAAAACCATGGCGACCGGCCTCAATGCTACTCGTCCCGGCGGAAAAGTCTGCCTTGTCGGAATGGGACACGGCGTGATGACAGTGCCTCTCACCCCTGCCGCTGCTAGGGAGGTCGACGTTGTAGGAGTTTTCAGATACAAGAACACATGGCCGCTTTGCCTCGAGTTTTTGAGGAGTGGGAAGATCGACGTAAAACCGCTTATCACGCACCGTTTTGGATTCACAGAGAAGGAGGTGGAAGAAGCGTTCGCAACCAGTGCTCGTGGGGGTAATGCCATCAAAGTAATGTTCAAATTGTAAAGACAGTGACAAGTTTTGTTTATCAAATTCTTAGTAGAATGTAGAGGGTGGGTGGCGGTGGGGGTGGCGTTGGGGAGATATTATTTACGTCCATCACAATAAGCACGTTCCATTCCATTGTATGGTTTTTTAAGTAATGACAGTATTACTTTTCGTGGGCATCTCGTTTTGTTTGTTTTGTATGTTAGTCCTGCAACCGCAAAGCTTAACAGAGGGACTCCTTGCCTGTTTACTAACTCAACCTTTGAAATAGAGTGCGTTAGATCCATTTCAGTGTCCTATTTTTTCATTCATGGTGTAATCCGACTGACCATAAAGAGTGAAAAAAAATTAGAATGTTATTTTGCCACCCATCATTAACAAAACGAGATAAGCCATAAATTCCGTTGTTCCCCAATAATTGTTGGTATTGAACGAAAATGCCACAGTTGGTAAGCCGACGCCTCAATATTCGTGGCTATAGCTTAATTTTTTAATAGTTTTTTAGAACAGTGGGAAAAGAAAAGTACCCCAGCATCATCAAATGAGATGTCATGTCAAAAAGTTCATATCAGCAATAACAGTAATAATTACTAGTGTTTTTCAACTAAAATGTCAATTCCTATGTGACATGACATGAAGGGGCAGCATAGGAAGTTGCTGTCAAATTTGACAGCAGCTTCAAATCTATTTTTAGTAATTAATAAATACTTTTTATAATTTTAATAGTTATCTTTTGTTTTTAAATACTAATTACAACTCTAAAAAGTAAATAATAAATTGTCACATCCCGGGCCGCCATCACATTCTGGGCTCAACTCTACCGGAGCACGATATTGTCTGCTTTGGGCCCCGACCACGCCCTCACGGTTTTGTTTCTGGGAACTCAGATGAGAACTTCCCAGTGGATCACCCATCATAGGATTGCTCTCAAGTGAACTCGCTTCACTTCGAAGTTCCGATGGAAGTCGAAGCTAGTGAGCTTCCAAAAGGCATAGTGCAAGATAGATATGTGAATATACATATAAGGCTTACATGATCCACTCCCCTGGCCGATGTGGGATTGTTACAATCCACCCCCCTTAGGGCCCCGACATCCTCGTCGGCACATTTCCGGGCAAAGATTGGCTCTGATACCAAATTGTCACATCCCCGCAAGGGCCGCCATCACATCCCGGACTCGACTCTACTATAGCACGATATTGTCCGTTTTGGACCTCGACCACGCCTTCACAGTTTTGTTTTTAAGAATTCACATGAGAACTTCCGAATGGGTTACCCATCATGGGATTGCTCTCGAGTGAACTCGCTTAACTTCGGAGTTCTGATGGAATCCGAAACCAGTGAACTCCTAAAAAGCCTCGTGCTAGGTAGAGATGGAAATATACATATAAAGCTTATATGATCCACTCTCCTGGACAATGTGAGATGTTACAATAATAGTTTAAATTTGACATATCGGTTGAAAAACAAAATTTATAAAAATATCAATATGCCACATAAGTTTTTAAATTTAAATTTGTGTTTAAATTTTGAAATCTTCTTTGAAAATGGTCTAAAACATTCTTACCTAACAGGTTGCTCTACCTAATACTTTAGAGCAGTTTTTCTACCCTGCGCATCACCCACATGCGCATACGTTGCTCATCAACTTCTAAAACTTGATCACGATCTCTTGTTTTCATTTAAAAAAAAAATGAAAGGCCAAGATTTAATTAAGTGAGCTAATGCTCAATTTCTGCGCGCATGTAGGTGCTGCTCGGGAGAGAAATTGTACTCTTTAGAGCAAATTTTTGTTAGGCTTTTTTGGGATGCCAAGGGAAGAGGTCTAAGACACCAAGTTACAGTTCATGTTCGACAAAAAAATTGTACTATGGATGGAATTATGCAACAATAAGAATATAAGATGGTGTTAGGAATGTGCATCTGGACAAAATGAAATATCTTAAAGCAAAAAGGCTTTGACATGGACTCAAAATTTAAGTGCAAAAGAACTATTTTATCAGTGGAGGGCATTTTCAATATGTGACATGGCACAACTTGAACAAAATTAAAACCTCGTCAAGAGAAGAATGATGGCTTTAGACCGGAATTACTCGTAAAGCGGCATAGACCACCTAAAAGTGAAGATTTAGGACAATTTTGAACAAAGTTTTTGGGAGGACTAAAGTATTAGTCTAATTTTGTTGTAAACATAATCAAACTCAAGTGTAAGCTGATGAATCTGCTTAATTGTGACCACAACATAGTGAAATTTTTCATAACCTTTCCAAGCCTAAAATGAGGCCATTTCCAACCGAAGTCTGGTCAAATGGCTCGTTTTAGCTCTCTAGCCCTTCAATAATTTAATATTTTAATGAACAGTGCATGACCGATTTCTTACCATCTCCAATCGAGGGGCCAAAGGGTCATATGTTAAACATAGCCTTGTGAAAAAAAATCATCTCCAACCGAGGACCAAAGGGTCATAGGACAAAACATAATTTATTATTTTAATTGAACTATTATGGTTACTTAAATTAAATTAACTCAACAATTTTATGGTATGGATTGTCAATAATTTCCATGTTGTTAAATGTTTTTAAAAATGTTGTTTAAGTTTCATGTTGTTAATTTTTTTTTATGTTGTTTAACGTTAGTTAATTATTTAATATTGTTTAATGTTGTTTCATGTTACTTAATGTTATTTAATGTTATTTAATGACTTAGGAAGTTATAGGGAAAAACATAGAATTTTTAAATTTTGTAAAAAAAAAAACTGTAAAAAGAAAAAAGGAAATATGATGTCATCATGTGCCCCCGCTGGCTAGCTGCTTTGGGCTGGCCGGTTGGCCCTTTTTTGTCCAGTGAGGCCTACGAGCCCTTTACCCTGGCTCTCGGTTGGAGATAGTTTTCAGGCTATTTTCGACCCTCTGACTATCTGGACCTTTCGGTTGAAGATGACCTGAGTGGATAACTATAGTTTGCCGCTAATTGTCTCATTTTTTAACAAAATAAAAAATGCAAGATAGAGTATGCTTATAAACCTTTCATTCAACACATATGACCAGTTGTTGCTGAGGCGGGTTTGAGTGTGTATCGCCGTGGCATTCGTTATCCAACTGTTATTATAACTAGGGTTCGAATTGTTGACCGTCCAACGGCCCTCTAACGTTCATACTCCACTTCGAAGAAACTTCGTCACTGATCTTTGATGCGCCGGAAAACTAGCTAGGGTTGGCACCAGAAAACCCCAATGGACGGTTAATCTGACGGTTATTATTTAATGAGTTTTCTTTGGTCCTTGGGATGTTCACATTGCAACATTTACGAGTAATTTAGTCGTTTGACAATTTAGTTTGCCGACCAAAAAAATTGATAAATAGATCATACATTTTTATTTGATAAACTTCATATTTATACCATTCGCTAAAATAAGTAAGACTAACTTGCATTTTTAAATGGTGATCAGAACGAGGTTGAAATACTTCTGTAAGTCTTTCCAACTTCCAGAATAATGATCTGCCGTGACGAAACCACCAACTAATTCTCTTTTAAAAGAAAATAATATATTTTTAAATAGTAAATTATGTTGATTTGATTGATTTTAAATGCGTCTTAAATTCAAACACCACCATCTTCTCAAAGTCTAAATGAATTTAGTGGCCAAAATAAATAAAAGAGTTATTTGATGGATCCCACATATCAAATGAGTGTTTTTTTCAACATCAAATGAGGTAAGTAATCCAATTATGTTTGCTTCTGGGGTTGCAGTTTGCAACCCTAATCTTAGTTTATGATCAAAATTGCCAAACTATCTACCCAAAAATTGATTCGACGTGGGACCCACGAGATGGGTAAAGAGTATGCTTGCTACATCAATCTGACTCTGCATGTCGTGGAATCCATTCAACAGTCCCTAATATCCGTTGATTATTTGCTTAAGTGCGCCCCTACACCGATAGTTAAGTTTCAACTTTGTCTTTCAAATATTGCGAGTTTGAGACCTAATTATGATGAATGACAATTTATATTCATATTTTTTAGTATTATCATGTAAAAAAAATATAATGCAAGAGATACTTTGTTTTATAGATCACATTTAAATGAGTAATGCAAGATAAATTAAATTTGTAGATTAAATGATATGTCGCTAATAAAAAAAGAAAACTTTCATAAAAAGGGTTTGGCCTAAGTTTATTTTAACAAAAAAAAAATCATGTTATACCTTTATTTAATGTAACACCTTTAAACTTTAATAAAAAGGATAAAAAAAACTTAGATTTTAATGAAAAAGACATAATTTTAATATTAAAAAAAAACTGACGCACGGGACCTGTGCATCTCACACATACTGTTTATGAAATTTATTATACTGTTTATGAAACTTAACGGTACTACACTGTTTATGAAACTTAATGGTACTACACTGTTTATGAAATTACTACATTGTTTATGAAACTTAAAGGTACTAGATATTTAACGGTACTACACTGTTTATAAAACTTACTACACTATTTGTGAAACTTAATGGTACGACACTGTTTATGAAACTTAATGCTCGCTGAGCACACATGTTTTTATTTTATGTTTTTTTTGTCATTATCATTAAATAAAGTTATTAGATGATTTTTTTGTTAAAATGCAAAGTTTTGAAGCCATTTTTCTTAATTTTCCTAAAAAATAAGCATGTTAATCAACATTTAAGTAATAATTCAATTATCAACTTCGAAGTCATTTAGTTTACACAATTTAATCTACAAATTTAGTCTCCTAGCATTACCCCATTTAAATTATCTCTTTAATAATCGTAAGGCTCATAATACAAATAAGTTTCTACCTCCAACAAAGAGATGGAGCACTTTCCAAACAAACTCTGTAAAATCTAACTTTAAAATTTTATTTGTGGTTTCAAAATTACAAATTGGTTAGGCTTCTGAGATTGAGAACCGCATCTCAGCCAATTACGTGTGATATTCCAGATGTAGACCAAAGTTTCGTTCTAAAGGAGATACCACCCCCAATTTCAATAAGACACACTCATATCCAAAAGTGTGATTGCAACCAATGAGGTTCATATTTCATAAACAAATTACCAATCCATTATACAGACAATGTTGTAAGGGGGTTAAACTATTAAATGTTAGGGAGGGAAATCAGGGGAAAACAAAACCGCACTAGAGTGCATATGCATTATTGATTTCCACCGCTGCAATAAAGCCTCATGCGATTATCATATTATTATGTGCGTTATTAATTTATGTATTATAAATATTAGTAGATTATATTGCTAATATGAGTCTACAGCAGGGATTAACAAGTATACACACATGTTATAACAATAATTTATATATGACAACGTGACAATGAAACTGGACAATTCAAAATATGTATAAATAAATCAAGTTGCCTAGTTTTATACAGCTGTGACAACCACAACCAGGTGACCTTGTATCTTCACGGGCATCCTAGACTAATATAAATACCACCCAGTAGCAACGCTATTTCCATCAAGAAATCAAAGTAGTCTCTGTATTCCGTGTATTCTGTGGCTTCTGTGTCTATTTTATTTGGAGAAGAAGTTGTCTGTGTCTTTAAAACACACAAAACACTTCAGAAGAAAACAGATAGTAGTAAAAAATGGGTAAGGGAGGCCAATCCTGCAATGGCGTGGTTAGAGTAGCCAAACCTGTTAAGCAGGAAAACATGGCTGCTTGGCTTGTTGATGTTAACACCATCAAGATCATGCCTTTCAAGCTCCCCACTATCGGTATTAATCTGTCTCCTTTTTTTTGAATTTAGTCGTTGTTCCATTCAATTTTAAGTTTTTAAGTTTCCGTGTTCTCTGTTGTATTAGCTATAACATGTTGCTCCCTATTTTGTTGGGAATTCTTTATTTTAGGACCGAGTGACGTTCGAATTCGGATAAAGGCTGTCGGCATTTGCGGAAGTGACGTCCACTACCTCAAGACCATGAAATGTGCTGATTTTGAGGTTAAAGAGCCAATGGTGATCGGACACGAGTGTGCTGGGATCGTAGACAAAGTTGGGAGCGAGGTGAAGCATCTGGTGCCTGGTGATCGCGTGGCGGTTGAGCCCGGCATCAGCTGTGCACGGTGCCAGCAGTGCAAGGGAGGCCGCTACAATCTATGCCCCGACATGAAGTTTTTCGCCACCCCACCTGTTCATGGTTCATTGGCGAATCAGATTGTGCACCCCGCGGATTTGTGCTTTAAATTGCCGGAAAATGTGAGCTTGGAGGAAGGGGCAATGTGTGAGCCCTTGAGTGTTGGGGTCCATGCTTGTCGGCGAGCCAATGTTGGTCCCGAAACAACTGTTCTGATCATCGGAGCAGGGCCTATTGGTCTGGTTTCAGTTTTGGCTGCTCGTGCTTTCGGGGCACCAAGAATTGTCATTGTCGATATGGATGACAAGCGTTTAGCCATGGCAAAGTCTCTCGGCGCTGATGGCACCGTCAAAGTTTCAACGAAAATGGAGGATTTAGATGGCGAAGTTGCCAAGATTAAAGAAGCCATGGAATCCGAGGTGGATGTGACCTTTGATTGTGTGGGTTTCAATAAAACCATGTCCACAGGTCTCAACGCCACTCGTCCCGGCGGCAAAGTCTGCCTTGTCGGAATGGGACACGGCATGATGACAGTGCCTCTCACTCCAGCTGCTGCTAGAGAGGTTGATGTTGTTGGGGTTTTCCGATACAAGAACACATGGCCGCTTTGCCTCGAATTTTTGAGAAGTGGGAAGATCGATGTGAAGCCGCTTATTACACACCGGTATGGATTTACAGAGAAGGAGGTGGAAGAAGCCTTTGCAACAAGTGCTCGTGGGGGCAACGCCATCAAAGTCATGTTTAATTTGTAAAGACAGCTACATGTTTTGGTTAACGAATTGTTATTAGAATGGAGAGAAAGGGAGGGGGATTATTTACATGTCACAACTCAATAAGCAAGGTTCCATGTTTTATTTTTATTTTTTTTAATCTGTTGCGATGAAGCTTAATAGAAACCGCTTACTCATTTACCAAGGGCGAGAAATTCCAGGGTTATTACCCATGAAGGGTGGCTATTAAACCAAAATGTCACGGTTGAAAAAAAAAATTCTTTGTGATGAGAATACGGATGGTACACCACATGTTTTTATAGAAGTGATAGAAAATTTTATTTTTTAAGTTATTAACTTTTTAACACACATATTCCACAATTTATATAGTAGCACATGATGTACCATCCCATATACAAATCACATTGAAAAATCTCTAGCCGCTGTCACATCATTTGTTGCCATAGCACGAATTATTGATAGAATTGTAGGAAAGAGCAAGAAAAGAAAATTCTTCAAGGTTTTGATTGAATAATATGAAAGGCAACGCCCTACCACGGGGGAAAAAATGGTTTTATAGTTTTACCTAAAACCAAGACTAGCTAGGAATCTTATGTGAGACTTGCCAGGAAAATATCAAAACTACAAAATATCCTTAAAACTGAAAATCCAAATTTGACATAGCAAACAAAGGAATTTAACCTATAAATAGATCACAAATTATCATTGAGTTTGACACGTGATATCGTTTTCGAAGAGAAAAACATATTATGGGCCCAAATCCGAGCCGAGAGCCCAAACATAACCTTGATGTTTGATTTAGGCTTGTCAAGTTGATCTTCGATGTTGGAACTAAATTCGTGCACATCTTCGGACGGAGACAGTCTTCAGTCGGAATGACCCATGAACTCCGTTGAAGGGTGAATGGGGTTGATTATGGGTGTGATTGATTCCATATCGGATTGCCTACATATCTCATTGGTATAGTTGAAGAAATGAGTATCTATGATGTGTATGACATCAAAATACATCCTTGACGAAGGTGCCTTGGCTTAGGTGCGTAAGAGATGTTTTTCCATGTCTACACGTAGACGAAGGTGCATAAGAGATGTCTTTCCATGTCTACGCCTGAGAGAATATGTGCGGAAAGAATGTGTGTTGTAGCTATTAGATGATCAGAGAGAAGTCCCAAATAAATATGCAGGGTAAGATATTTATGAGATGGATAATACTTGGGTCCTGACCGGTGATGACCTATTTTTGAGGTGGACCAATAATATTGAAACACTTGGCACTTTGAGTGGATCAATAATAATAAAAAATTACTTAAAGTGCCAAGTGTTTTAATA
>JADOBS010299878.1:0-10142 GCA_015708375.1 Cydonia oblonga | reverse complement strand
GAGGCCGCCCTCTGCGACACCTGCGACCACCGTGTCCACCACGCCAATAAGCTCGCTTCCAAGCACCACCGCTTCTCTCTTGTCCACCCCTCCTCTAAGGAATTCCCTGTCTGCGATATCTGTCAGGTATTAACTGACTGACTAGTTAGTGCTCGATTGCTACTGTATATATCTCCCTCTACCCACTGAACCATGGTCGCTCGATTTTCTGATTTGGGTTTCTTAATCTTCATCTACAGGAGAGAAGAGCCTTCTTGTTTTGCCAGCAGGACAGAGCGATTCTGTGCAGAGAGTGCGACCTTCCAATTCACAACGCCAACGAGCACACCCTGAAGCACAACCGATATCTTCTTACAGGTATTAAGCTCTCCGCCACCTCCGCCCTCTACAAATCTTCGCCGCCGACAACTGTAGCAACTGCTAGTTCTGAAACCGCCTCTATCGATCTCAAAAAGCATCAACCTTCAACCAAGAAATCTGTTTCCACTGCCTCCCCTGCAATTTCAAATCCAAACCCACCTCCTATTTCTGTCAAGAATTCGACTTCAACCGCTGCAATTGACAAAGGCGGTGGAAATTTGGCCAGTGCGACTAGTACCATATCCGAGTACTTCATGGAGACGCTTCCGGGCTGGCACGTTGAGGACTTTATTGATTTTTCTAATGCCCCGTTTGGTTTCTCTAAGGTTTGCATTGATTGATCTCATTCTTCCTTATTTTTTCTTAAAATTTCCAAATTCGGGTCGGAAAATGATTTTTGCACAGTTCTTTTTGTTTCAAGTCTCTTGATTCTCAAGAGAAAATGAGCTTGCAGAAATCACTTCTCATTTCAGTTTTGTTTATCTGTCTTCAATTAGTTAATTAGCCTGGTGGATCTGACATTTTGCAGTTTCATTTTATAAAAAATTTTATTTTAATTCTTGACAAAGATAATTTTAAAATTAAAATTATAGATAAAATTAAAATTTAATTTTAGTTGTTAGCACATTAATAATTTCATTTATTAATTATTTTTTGTTTAATTATTTTTTATTTTTTATTTTTTTATTTTAATGTATTAATTTTATTTCATTATAATTTTTATTTTCATTTCATTTATTATAATTTATTTTGTTCTAAACATATAGATAAATTATTTTTTGTTATGCAATATATTTTGATGCGCTTTGTCTTATTTATTTATGGACATTAAATTCTTTATAATTTATTTCGGTGCATAGATTTATATACACATATTTCGATACATACGTTTCGATACAAACATCTAGATACATTAATTCAATATAAAACATTTCAATACTAATATTTCGATGCATATATTTCGGTACACATTTAAGTACATTAATTTAATATAATATATTTCGGTACATATATTTAGGTACATATATTTCAGTGCATAGATTTCGGTACATATATTTCAGTATTAACATTTAAATACATTAGTTTAATATAATACATTTTGATACTAACATTTAAGTATCTCTACTAATTAATAAAATACTTATTGTCAACCAAAATTTTATGAAATTACCAGTTTAACCCTTTGATTAAAAAAGAACATGATTAAGATATATAGGGTAGAAAAGTAATTTTCCACAATAAATTTTGCTTTTTTTTAAACCCCACTTATATGTAATTCTAACATATATCTAATTAAAATAAATAAATAAATAAATAAAATTCTCACTCCTACATTCTTTATTCTCTCTTCCTCTCTTCTTTTATTTCAAATACAAAAATAAAAAAAATTTCTCACACACGTGCTCATATGCTAGTATTAATTAAAATTTTCAATTTTAAATAATATTAAATAAAATTAATAAATTAAATTTTGAATATAAATAAATTAAAATATTTAATAAGAAACATTAAATAAAATACATATTAATTATTTTGAATTAAGAATAATAATTAATATGTAATATAACATCAGATTTATTTTAAAAGTTTTAATGTTCTTGAATGATTAAAGGTAAAAAAACCTCTTTGTTTTATTGGTTATGGCAGGCCGACAATGATATAATGCTGTCGTTTTCGGAAGCCTATCCGGAAAGCAATGTGAACTCCTTCTCGTCGGAAAATATGGGGATGTGGCTCCGCAAGGCACCACAAGCTCCTCCGTATCAATATTCACAGATGGGCAGTGGGTTCGTTGGCTTCGAAGAGACAAAGGAGGGTACAAACATGAAAGCCAGCAACAGAATGTGGATGGATGACGGCTTCACGGTTCCTCAGATTAGTTCTCCTCCATCTCTTGGCTCCAAGAGGTTCAGACCTTTCTGACAGAACATTTAGAGCGGGGAAGCGATTTACGCACAAATTTTCTCGTTCTGCACTTTATGTTTATTTTTGTCCTTTAATTCTAAAGGTGTGCAGACGAAAGAAAAATGGATCCTTTTGAAGTTAATTTTAGTGCAGGGATTTTGTTTTGTTTATTTTTCTCTCTGGTGGGTTTAGTTCGATCTCTTCGTCCCACCTTTTGTATGAAGGGAGCTTTTGAAGGCTTCGACAAACCCAGTTGGAGTGCTTCAGCTCCCTTCTCTCTCTCTCCCCCCCTTGTACTTATTGCGGAATGCAAGCATCCATGTAAATATCAACTGCAGCGTGCTGTGTTCTTTATATTTGCTTTCAGTTTCTAAAATATGTATGGAATCGGGAAAGGTGAAAAGATTTTCGGAAAATAGTAGAAAAGATTGGTCAATGTGACTACAAGAGTACTTTAGAAAAAATTAATTCTAAGTGTCTAATGGTCATATCAACATATGATGTTATTGATACATGTGTTATATATAATTTGAATAAATGGCATAATTGATATGTAATCAATCTAGTTAGGAGTGTGTAACATCACGCTAAATAAATTTATAAAATCATCCATGTTAAGGAGACCTAATTAAGACAGTGTAACATAACGCACAATGACTTTAAAAAATCATGCATGGTAAGAAGACCTAACAAAAGTGATGTAACATCACTGAGAAATGAATTTATATACCATACTTGGTAGAGAGACTTATGACATGAATAAACTTTGAACGGCATGTCATGAGAATTCAACCAAAAAATGTACTCATTTCTTTCACCCAAGAGTATCTGACATGGGAATGGAAGGTAGAGAAATTTGAAGTAGATGATTATGATGATGAAGATGTTGACAGTCAGATATGCACGGAAAGATAGGTACAGAGAGGAAATTGACAAAGAAAAAGTACAGATTTGACCCAAAAATAGAAGTACAGAAAGGCAGAAAATGGTCGTGTTTTGTCTTGAGGTACAAGTTTTTAGTCATATCGGCAAGTGCAACTGCAGCGTCACTTTCATTTACAAAACTAGAAAGTTGGTTTGGTTTCATCTTGGTATAATTAAAACCTTTGGACTTGATATATATTATATAACTTCAATATTTGTGCGCAAGATGACTCAAATACTAAACCTTATATGAACCTCCAAAACATCATTGCAAACGAACTTAGTTCTTTGATGATATTATATTATACATTATACGATTATCATCAATACCGTTTAACTACATGTCACGAGTCAAGTATTTTTACATGCTAATTACAGTTTAAACGTATAACGGCTTCCTTTCCCGTGTGCCGCTGCCTAAATCCTAACCCTAGCCTACAAATTCTACTTCTCCCCGCCTTCCCCTTCTCATATCTCACCCACCTTTCATGGCGAGTACAAAGGAAAGAACAAGAAGTTTAGTCATGCATGAAGATCCCGTTTGACTGGTAGGTCCAAATATAAAACTCTTGGTGGACCCACATTGAAGACGTGGCTTTTAAATTTTTCTTTTTTCTTTTTACCAAGTGTGGTTAACATCGATGTGAAGTGTGAATGCGCAAATGAGGGAAGAAACCCTAGCACATGGTATAATTTTGCTGCGGGGTCCAGTTAATTGTCTCAGAGATTTTAAGCATGTATTAAAATCCTTTTGGGTAGGATAATTTGGATTTCATGTCGCTAAGCTAGTAATCTCAACCTTTACCCACCACCCAAATCCTAACCCTACTAGCACAGTCGCATCTTGAAAAATTGAGCGTACGTGTTTAAATTGTGTACAAATTCCCAGTCAATTTATACAACTATGACCCTATTTGCTTCACATGCTTATTTGGACGGTGCTCAACTTTTTAAACGACTGGTTCACTTTTTAATCAAGATATCAAGTTTAACTATTCACAAACTACTTTTTTTCACTCTTGTTAAGCATCTACATCCGTCGAAGTAAAATTTAATTGCGTCGTCAAATGTTGGATTTGACTTTGGAGAACGGAATAACATTTTTCATTTTCATTATTTATGTATTAGTTAAAAAATTACAAACATACGATGAGATGCATATGGAAATCTATGGAAACGAGGATAATATTGGCAAGAAATAAATTAACAAAAGTGAAAGAGGGATTTTGTAATAGAAAACTTCATTTTAACCATTGGCAAATATGATTTTTAGATTAAAACCATGAGTAAGATCAAAATCTAATTTTAGTCATTTGATACATTAATAACCTTATTTATTAATTATATTTTGATTTTTTTTAATTATTTTTTTTTCTTTCTAATTTTTAATGTATTAATTTTATTTCATTATAATTTTTATTTTCATTTCATTCATCGTAATATATTTTGTTGTGAACATTAAATAAACTAATTTTTAGTATACAATATATTTCGATGTACTTTATCTTCTTCATTTAGGTATATTAAATTCATTATAATACATTTCGGTGGATACATTTAGGTACACATATTTCGGTACATACATTTCGATACAAACATTTAGGTACATTAATTCAATATAATACATTTTCGGTGCATACATTTCAGTATACACATTTAGGTACATTAATTTAATATTAATACATTTCGGTGCATATATTTAGGTACATACATTTCAGTACTAACATTTAAATATATTAGTTCAATATAATATATTTCGGTACACACATTTAGGTACATTAATTGAGTCTTTCAAGTTTGAATAATGTTAAAATAAAATTAATAAATTAAAAAACTCTTTTTTGGTCAAAAAATAAATTAAAATTTGTGTATTAATAAAATGCACCTTAATTATTTTGAATTAAGGACACATTAGAGACTAAAATCAATATTCAATCTAACACCAGTTTTTTTTTTTATAATTTTAATCTTCTTGAAAGATTAAAGTTCAAAAACCCCATTTTGTAATTCCATTGGAGTTAGTTTAATAATGAATGTTGTTGCTCTCGTGTCTCACCTTATTGAACTGGGTCTCGCTAAGCAAGATGTCTTAGATTTAATTCTTGCCAAAAGTAAATTTGAACTTCATTATTTGTGAGGCTTAGCGTACTCTCTCATTCCCTTAGAAATGATAATATTGTTTATAAAAAAAAATTGAGAAAATATAGGTTATGCCATCTATGTGTTGTTTTCGCACAAGATTTGATAAAAAGAAAATAACTCGGAGAAAATAAAAAAGATAGAGAAAGTGCTTGCTATGGTTGGTAGAGAAATATGAACAGTTGATGGGCCTAAAACCTAAGCAAACAAAAATCATATTCTTACCATTATTTGTTGATGGGACCTACATGTAAGTGTACCATTATTGAAACCTACATTAAAAAATTAGATAAAATAGATCATCAAATACGCCGAAGTTATTTTGCAGGCGCAACCCTATTCGTCTTTAAAAACGGTTTCTAACAACTTTACAATTTTTATTTTTAATACAACGATATTTTTATATTAAAATAAAAAAAAAATTCAACAAAGTTACACGATGGGTAGTTTAATTTAGTATTGATTTCGTCATCCACAAAATTCAAATCTAAAATCTCTCACTTTCTAGTAAAAAGAAACTACTTTAAAATTTAAAAGTGAGGTATTGATATAGGGAGAACGTAAGTCGCGACGAGTTTGTAGCAACCTTAGAAATATTTTTCCAAGATATAATATAATTAATATTTTAAACTAATCATACTACACAGAACAAAAGATGATGAGAAAAACATGCGGCACCATTTTATACAAACAGTTGTCCGTGGGCCTCAATGAAGACATCTCATTTTCTGCCACATGTATTTTCTCATATATATTTTGGTTAGATTGAATGAAAATTACCAAAACGAATATAAATAAGTAGGACATATTCACTGTTGGATTCCTATTAGAACTTTTATAAATTTCCTATTTCTATTAGGTTTCGGATTCGCTGTATATAAGTAGGAGAGATTCAGTGTTGGGTTGCATATTAGAATCGCAGTTGGTTGTCCGATTCCTGCGGCCATGGGATCTTCTGCTTCTGAACCTGATGAGCAGTTGTCATCAAAATTCCTCATCAATATCATCAATGATCTGCCTGATGGCGTATTGGTCGAAATCCTTTGCCGACTTCCTTACAAATACGCTCGTCTAAATAAGCGTGTGTGCAAGCGGTGGTTGGCTCTCATCTCTGATTCTTATTTTGCTGGCCGCTTTCTATGCATGTAAATTGATAAGAACAAACCCATTATGCTGCTGCGTACTCTCCTGTTCTCGACCCCTACCGCTAAACCTTCCCCTGCCGGTTTCACCTATCGTCTTGCCGTCTCCGATGCTCTGCTTTGGAAAACAAGCATTATAGCTCTTCACTTCATCCGCCGTTTGGAGACATAAAAGAAAAGCTAGTGGTGGCCATGTATAATGACTTAGTTTTGTGCTGCCTGACCAAGGATGATCCACATAAATACTACATATGTAATCCAAACTCCATGCAATGTCTTGCTCTTCCTCCCGCCCCTCCACGCCACAAGATCGCACAAGTGGGATTCATCTGCCAATCCTACTATGCCAGCCAAGAACAAGTTAGTGGTGGCGGTACTAGTACTAGTATAACCATCAATGACGAGTATCGGTGCAGGGTTGTACGAATTATTCAACTTGGAGACAATTTATCTCAATTCAAGGTGGACATATTCTCTTCAGAAACTGGTGAATGGAGAGAATCAGTTGTAACATGTCCACAACAAAGTATTAGTTTTGGTTTCACTTTCAACCGTCCAGGCATTGCTTACAACGGCATGTTGTATTGGCCGAGTTATGGTGGCGTTATCGGGTTTCATCCGTTTGCACCCAACAGCAGTAACTATGGGTGTCGCTTCATTGAGTTTGATGAGCCTCTGGACTATACAACGGTTGCGTGTCTAGGGGTTTGCCGAGGGCGCCTGCGGATGTTCCAATTGCAGACGTGGATGCCACCGGAAACAGTTTGTAATCCCTATCATGATGGTCGCCCACTCATTGTATGTGTTTCGGAGTTGAAAGAAGATGAGGCAGCCGGCGGAGGAAGAGTTAAATGGTGTTTGATACACAAGGCTTCCTTGGACGAAATGGATGTGGGGAAATATGATTTCATCAACGATTGTATAAGGTTGCGCTACAAGATTCAGGTGCTAGCAGTGGACCCCAATGATGGTGATATTTTATACTTGGAGATGGGTGGATACATAATCAAGTGCAACATTCAAGCAAGAACATTAGAGAAATCTGAAAATCAAATGCATGCTCGTACCACACGTGATTTTTGGCCTTGGAAAGACGTCTGGACATATGTGATTCCATGTTGGCCAACGCCATTGCCTAGAGTTGGACTGCCGCCGCTGTCCAGAAAAAGAAAAAGAGAGGAAAAACAGACTGCCATCGTTTCCTAGCTAATTTATTTTGATTACTGTATTTTCTGCCTGGTGATTTTGATTTGGTCTTTTCAATTTTTCGGTCACATCATCATGTATTAAACTAAACTGTTTTTGTTGGACTGTGTTGGAATGATTTGTTTGTGTACTTGTGCTATTTTGTTAAACATGTTTGGCCATTCTCTTTCTTAGGGATTGGGTGAACACTAAGATTATGCTTATTTCAACATCTTGTAAGGTAAGAGTTATTTTCCGTGAAATGCTACAAGGCTGTAGGAATATTGTTCTAAAGTGTAAAGTTGAAAACCCGGGTCAACAATCTTTTTCAGTTTTTGATCCATTCTAATCATAAGTTTTCGATCCTACTACGAATAAAGACTTGTATGACACGAGTACACCGCAATTGTAACGTTTAAATAATATAAAATCATGTGTAAATTTCTCTCTACAAAATAATGTATCAATAGTACCAACGCTATATTGAACGGTGTACTGTATTACGGAAGCTGCTCTAGTGTATTTGGTTTCTGACCCTCATTTCACTTAATTCCATTACTAAAATATCAATGCTTTACTGAGTTCATATCTATGATATAGCAAGCTAATTTTCAAACAAAGGGAGCAGAATACTCTGTTTCTTTTTCTTTTGTTCTCTCTGTGTGAGAGAGAGAGAGGACTCAGTGGAGTATGCAAAGTATACCAATAACTGCAAAGCACTGCAGCAAACACCAACTCCAATGGGGCCACGACAATGAGATGGCTTGTTCTTCGGCGCAAGTGAATAAAAAAAAAGACTAGTCCAACAACTGCAACTTTCAATCCTCCTTCCAAATCTCCACAATCGCCTCATACTCGATAGCATCGTCCTTGTTCGCTGTTAAGGGGTGAGATTGAAAAATTGAATTGAATAACGAATCAGTGTTTGGAAAAAAAACCGCATAAAAATTATTGTTTCAGTTTTGATTTTATTGATTAAAAAACTGAACCGAACTAAATGAAATATATATATTAATTTTATTAATTTATGTTTGGTATTTATTATCTAAATCCAACATCGAGTCCACCATTAACTCAATTTTAAACTCAAATATGTTGAAAATCAAACTTTAAGCCCAAATATGTTAAAAAACCTTATTACCTCGAAACCCTAGCATATCCTCGGTATTAGGTTTGTTTTCTCCTCCTTTTTTCTCCCCTGCCTCATCTTCTTTCTCTCCCTCTTCTTGTCTTGTCTCCTATGCCGCATCTTCCTCTCCCATTTTTCTTTCTTTTTCTTTTTTTTTCCTCCCTTCTTCCTCTCTCCCATTTATTTCCCTTTTTTTCTCCCATACCGCATATTCTCTCCTCTATTATTTCCCTTTCTCTATAACTTTGCATTTTCCTTACCTTTTGATCGATTTGCCACAAATTGCGCTCGATCTGCTTTCCATAACCTTAGGTTGATTTGTTTGCATTCTGCAGTTGATGAAATATTGCTTTGCATTTTGCTGTTAGACCTCATTATCTTGTTTGGAGTTCCCACAACTTTGTCATGTCCACATTCTCACCGCCATCACCTTTGGAAATGGTTTCCACCGCATTATCCATCTGACAATCTTCACTAAAAGGTAATGGATACCCCCAAAGTGGAACTGTCAGTATATCAACTTCCTACCTCTAATCAAACGGGGAGAACCCATTACAATTGCTATTGACATCTCCATTTTAGGATTAGCTGTCTCAAGTTCTGTACCATGACAGCAAAGGCTGCTTTGTTAGTTTCTTACTATTTGTTAACACTACTAGTTAATTGCATTGAGAATAGCTTCCAAAACCACATCTGGCGTTATTACATAGCAGCTTTCTTCTTGGTAAGCTTGTAATGTCATCGACCCCACATTCAAAGTCTGCAGCACCATAGGCCAGAGAGTCAAAACGGAGGCTGGCTAGAGAGTCAAAACAGTAAGAAACTAGACAAGCAGCCCTTGCTGTTATGATACAGAACTTGAGACTGATAATCCTAAAATGGAGATGGAGATATCAATAGCAATTGTAGTGGGTACTTCCCATCTGATTAGAGTCAGGAAACTGAGGTCGGGTAGCACCTGGGAGTATCTGTTACCTCTCAACGGAGATTGACAAATGGATGATGTGATGGAAAGCATTGTCAAAGGTGATGGCGGCAAGAATGAGGACAAGGCAAAATTGTGGTAACTCCAAACAAGATGATGAGGTCCAGCAACAGAATGCAAAGGAATTTGTTCACCAACCGCAGAATGCAAGAGAATCTGTTCACCAGCCGCATGTATATGTTCATATGGCTTTAGGATGTAAATTAGTAGTTATATAGTAAGGTTTTCCTTTTTCTTGGTCGTTCATGTTGTGCGGAAGCGGCATTCAATTGTACGTGAAAAAATAAAATAGAACAGAGTAAAAACCAACACCAACAAGAACACCAAGATTTATACTGGTTCGGCAATGCCTACATCCAGTTTGGAGACGACG
>JADOBS010299877.1:0-10141 GCA_015708375.1 Cydonia oblonga | reverse complement strand
GCGTGTGGAAGCTCTGGAATCTGAGCTTTCATACATTCGCAATTCTGCTACTGCATTAAGAGAATCATTCCTTCTCAAAGACTCTGTCCTTCAGAGAATAGAAGAGATTTTAGAAGACCTTGATCTGCCAGAGCATTTTCATTCGAGAGATATTATTGAAAAAATCGATTGGCTGGCTAGGTCAGCTACTAGAAACAGTTTTCCTCTGACAGATTCAGATCAGAAGAGTTCTGCTGGAGGAGGTTCATATTCTGATGCTGGTTTTGTTGTTATGGATTCCTGGAAAGATGATGTACAGCCAAGTTCAGATTCCAGTGATGATTTCAAAAAAAAATATGATGAACTTCAAAGTAAGTTCTACGGGTTGGCCGAACAGAATGAAATGTTAGAGCAATCTTTAATGGAAAGGAACAACTTAGTCCAGAGATGGGAGGAACTTTTAGACAGGATTGATATGCCATCGCATCTGCGGTCCATGGAGACTGAGGATAGGATTGAGTGGTTAAGAAAAGAACTTTCGGAGGTGCAGGGTGAGAATGTGTCTCTCCAGCAGAAAATTGTTAACCTTGAGAGCCATTGTGCATTGCTAACTGCTGATTTGGAAGACTCAAGAAGGAGGACATCTGACCTTGAGGAAGACCTCCAGACATTTATTGATGAGAGAAATAATCTTTCTCAAAGATTGGAGCTTCTGATCAATGATCATGATAAACTATCAGCAAAGGCAGCTGAGTTTGAGCTTGAGAATGAAAAACTGCAGGAGGAAGTTTCTGATTTGCAGGTGAATGTAGCCAAGCTGCGAGGGAATGAGAAGCAAATTCTCAGCATAGAAGATGATATAAGAAGGTTGCAGGGTCTGGTTACTGATGCATTGCAGGATCCTGGAACAAAGTCTGAGTATTCTGGTGCAAGAAGCATTGAGTACTTGGAAGGGTTACTGAATAAGCTTTTAGAGAATTATGCAACTCTTTCCTCCGAGAAACCAGTGTTTGGGGTTGCAGCCGATGGTACTGAAATTTCCGAAGCAATGGTTGTTGAAACGAGAAGTACAAGTACACCTGATATTGCTGAATCAGATATAGTTGCTTTGAAGAAAGAGTTGGAGGAGGTTCAACGTGAAATTTTTGATGTGAAGGAGGAGAGAGATGGATATGTGGAGAAGCAACGGTCTTTGGCTTGTGAGTTAGGAGTGCTAGAAAACAAAGTGAATGAGTTGCAAGGGCTTCTTAATCAGGAGGAGCAGAAGTCAGCTTCTGTTAGAGAGAAGTTAAATGTTGCAGTTAGAAAAGGAAAGCAATTGGTGCAACAGCGTGACAGTCTGAAACAAAATATTGATGAGATCAATTCTGAGGTGGAACGCTTGAGATCTGAGATCAAGATAGGCGAAGGTAAACTTGCAGAATATGAACAAAAGTTCGGGGATTTGTCCGCTTATCCAGGGAGGGTAGAAGCCCTACAGTCTGAGAGTTTATTCTTGCGGAATTGTTTGAAAGAAACTGAGAACAATTTGCAGGAGAAAGGAAATACTTTGAGCTTAATCTTAAATATTCTAGGAAACATTGATGTTGCAGAGGATGCTAATTCTGGTGATCCAGTTTTGAAGTTGGAACAAATTGGGAAAATGTGTTGTGATTTGCGTGCGAATATGGCTTCTTCAGAACAAGAAGCTAGGAAATCCAAAAGAGCAGCAGAGCTACTCCTTGCAGAACTGAATGAGGTTCAAGAGAGAAATGATGGTCTCCAGGAAGAGCTAGCAAAATCTGCGAGTGAACTTGCTATACTCTACAAGGAAAGGGATCTTGCAGAGGCCGCCAAAATCGAAGCTCTTTCACGTCTTGAAATGGTTTCTACCGCTCACTCTGAGAAAAGAAAACACCAATTTTCTGAATTTTCAGGACTAAAGTCTGGTGTAGATCAACTCAGGAAGGGGTTTCATGATGTTAGTAGTTTATTGGCTGGTGTTTTTCACCAGGACTTGGTAATTTTACAAAACCTGGAGTCTGGTATTGGTTCCTGCCTCAAATCAAGCAGTGCTGCTGATGTGGTTGATGTGCCCCTTTTCACTAGAAGCGGTGGATTCATCACGAGTAAATCAGACAAGGTACTTTTTTTTATGTGCACGCTTGATTATTTGTTCCAGTATGATATGCCCGTATTTCAATATTCTTATCATTCTATATGGCTTGTCAAAGGCCATTTTCTACCAATTATAGGTCGTTTATTTTGTATGCCTTTTTTTCAACTCTGTTGTACCTTCCCTGTGCCCGAAAATTCAAATAAACTTCATTTAAAGTCAGATGAGTGCAATGGTTTTGTTTGAAAAATGTATGCTTTGTTGACTGCAGTGAGCTGGTTAGAAATAGAAATGAAGCCCCTTAAGTTAGAAATGATTATTGAAGAATTGATTTCATGTATATGTATTTCTCTCTGGTCTATTTATTTTATAGGTCTGCTTTATTTATAAACTCCAACTTATTGGTTAGAAAGCGATGTGACAAATGGCATGGCATTAGCTTCGCTAAAAGTAATTGGGACTCATGCTACAGTATGTGGGATTAAGAATGAAGAAATAAATACAGTCACGCCACTTTGGTATCCAAAATTTGAATTATAGTAATAATCTTATCATTACCTTTACTGTTATTATCATCATCACTAAGGACTCTTATTCTTGCATCATAATTGTTTATAATTTTACTGTTATATTTTTATGGCAATTATAGTCTTTAAATTTGATGTGAAGCACTCTTCACTCTTATTATTTTAATTTAGTATCATTTCGTTCATTATTTTCTCATCTTTTAATTTTGGCTTCCCTGTTCAGGAGAACTTTATTTCGACGAATTCTTGGTCAGACTCCAACATGCATGGCCAATTTGATGACAATTTTATAATTGAAATCTTTACTTATGTAAGGCATTATCTGCAAGAACTCGAGATGGAGATTGGTTTGCTTAAAGAAAAATTAGATGAACACTCAATTTCATTACATGAAAAGGCTAGCAGTATATCTAAATCAATGGCAATTGTTCGAGGAGAATTAACTTCCAAAAATGAGTCATTTGAAGCCTTGAAGAGGGACTTGTTGCATATGGAAAGGGTTGAAAAGGAAAAGGACAATGAGCTTCTTCTTTTGCGCAGAAATATTGCCTTGCTTTTTGAAGCATGCACTAAATCAGTTATGGAAATGGGTAGAAGAAAAGCTGAATTGGTTGGAAATGGTTGGTCTGCTGGAGAACAAGGGATGAGATTGAAGCGAGCAGAATTTTCTGAGGATGGACTTTCATTTAGTGGAGAAGGTCAGTTTCGCTCTGAGGAACGTGTCAGGAGTATGACAGACACGCTATTGTCAACTGTGAGTGATTTTGGTTCTCTGACAACTGAAATTGTGGAAGGTGGCCAAAAGGAGTTGAAGATTACCATTTCAATGTTGCAGAAAGAGCTACAGGAGAAGGACATTCAAAAGGAAAGGATTTGCATGGAGCTTGTAAGTCAAATCAAGCAAGCTGAAGCAGCTGCAACGAGCTATTCGACGGAGCTTCACTCTTCAAAATCTTTGGTGCATGATTTGGAGAAACGGGTGGAAGTGATGAAGGGCGAATGTAATTTATTGGAGCAGAGAGTGAATGAGTTAGAAGATGGCTGTGCTACTTCTACCGAGTTACAAGAGAGGGTCAAATCACTGACTGATGTGATTACTGCTAAAGATCAAGGTCAGTTATTGAATCTACTATAGTTTCAGTTACTGCTGTTGAATTTAACACATTTTCAAATAATTATTTTTTTCTTTCAGTGAAATATAAAATGGTTATTTTGGCACCAATTATCAAAATTGCTTGTGATTGCAGAGATTGAGGACCTAATGCAAGCACTTGATGATGAGGAGGTGCAGATGCAAGGTCACACTTCCAGGATTAGGGAACTGGAAAAGGTTGTGGAACAAAAGAACCTAGATTTGGAGAACCTTGAAACTTCCCGCGGGAAGGTTATGAAAAAGCTTTCCATCACTGTCGGTAAGTTTGATGAGCTACATCATCTATCTGCAAGCCTCCTTGCTGAGGTGGAAAAGCTCCAATCACAGTTGCAAGAACGGGATGATGAGATATCCTTCTTAAGGCAAGAGGTAACTAGGTGCACGAGTGATGTTCTTGTTGCATCGCAAACCAGCTACAAGAGAAATTCGGAAGAGATCCATGAGTTACTAACATGGTTTGATATGAATATTGCTCGGGTCGGGATGCACAATGGGGATCAGAACAATGATCAAGTTTCTGACCACAAGGAAATATTCAAGAAAAAGATTGATTTTGTAATTCAAGAATTGGGGGATCTACGAGCTGTGGCTCAAAGTAAGGATACACTGTTGCAAATAGAAAGGAGTAAGGTAGAAGAATTAACGCGCAAAGGAGAAACTCTTGAGAAGTCTTTACATGAGAAGGAATCACGGCTAAATTTGCTTGACAGTGTGGGAGATTCTGGCCGGGGAACTAGCAGCACCTCTGAAATTGTTGAGGTTGAGCCTGCGGTGAGATTTTTATATGTTATTTATTTGCAAACTCACATTTTAGGGGCCTCTTTCAGAGTATTGTAATGTCACTAATGACTTATATTTGGTGGATTTTTAATAGAAAAACAACTGGGCAGTAGCTGGGACCTCCGTTGCACCTCAAGTCCGCAGTTTGCGCAAAGGCAATAATGACCAAGTTGCGATTGCCATAGATGTGGATTCTGGGAGCAGTGGTAGGTTGGAAGATGAAGAGGATGATAAAGGTAATCCTATGCTGATATAATTGCTGCCATCTTTTACTGGTCTTTCCCCTTCAATACCAAGTCAGATAAGTCACTGAAGGCATTTGTTACTGGTTTAACATTTGTTTGTTTCTTCGGCTGTAGTTCATGGTTTCAAGTCACTCACGACTTCAAGAATTGTTCCAAGATTTACTAGACCCGTGAGTGACATGGTCGATGGCCTTTGGTAAGCATGTCCAGTCCTTATTTTCTTTTCGTGGTAATATTTCAATTTGAAACTTACCTAGAATTTGTGATAACTAAACCATCTTGTACACAACCATTCAGGATGTCTTGTGATCGGGCTCTAATGCGGAAACCTGTTTTACGGCTTGGCATTATATTATATTGGGCTGTACTGCATGCGCTTCTTGCTACTTTTGCAATCTGAAAAGCCGGAAGTGGTTAGAGATTCTCTTGTCAGGTGGTGTTGCATATCGGTTTTACTGCTCTTATGGATATTCTTCGTTAGTTGCTCTTTTTTTGTTCCTATGCTGGCACTCCTTTTCTCCCCTTGCACTCCTCCCTTTTTCTAGTCTTTGGATTGAATACACTAAAAGAGAATCACGAGACATAAGTAAGGAATAGAGTGTAGAAGGAGAAAACGGGAGCGTGAAAGTCACTGCTCTTTTTCTTTTTATACGTCTTTCGGTTGGGGAAATTCTGGTTTGAATATATTTATGAAGCTCAAAACTTATGCGAGACATTCGACTTGTGTTGCATTGCAGGTTCACATTTTGAAGGGCTTGGAGTCCCGTGTCCCGACGATGGTTATGCTTTATTGGGTATTAAGTTGGAAGCTTAAATCTACTATTTTTTCTTTCGTCCTAGATGCGGTTAGATCGATTTATTATTTTCCACCGCAACCGAGCGACGTAGATTCGCAGTTTTTATGTCAATGAATCCCAGAAGCTTGGTTGCATCTAATAAGAAAAGAAAGTTTGATAGGGAAACAAACATACTTCATTTGTTTACTTGATACCCAACCAAAGGTTGTACATCCTAGCTGCTGTTATTACTTCCCTTATATGAACTAGAGAGAATTTAGCTGTGTAACCAAAAGCTCCAACCTGGTACTTTCTTTGTGATGACGATATCATCGTGTAATGTAAAATTTTTCAGGCATATGTTAATGTTTTTGTTCTTTTAATTTTCTAGAATTTTGACTGTTTCATGGTTCGAGAAGAGAAAATTGGAGTACTGGTTTCAGGCCTTTTGATCCAATTGGAGTTTTCTCGTGGAACTTAAAATTTGTGAGTATATTTTCATCAACTTTTTATAATGTGGAGCAATGATTTTTAGCGGTCAAAACCAGAATGACCGTTGTTCTATTATGTGAAATGTTTTAAGGACCAATGCTCACATGTTTTTGGTTTAGGGACCAAACCTCTCACCGGGTCAAAGTTCAGACAAATGCTCTCTTTCGAAAATTAGGTTTTTTTTTTTAATTTTTTATATCGGATTTAATCATGCTTATGTAATATAATGCGATTACGATTCTCAATAATTTTCCTTTCCCTTAACATTTAGTTGTTTAACCCGCTAACACCATTGCTATACTCAAACAAAAAGAAAATCAGTTTTTAACTTTTTATAAAACACGGGAATATAGATATTCGCTCTAGTCAAACAAAAAGAAAAATAGTTTTTAACTTTTTACAAAACACAGGAATATTTCTGTTGAACACAAAAAAACACAAACAGCTGTTGCATGAGTAACGATAACGGATGACGACAAGAAATGAACGGTAACAGATGCACATGCAGAGGATTGTTACATAGATTTAAAGAAAGTGTTTGGTATTGCCCTTGGGATTCTCCTGAAACCTTGCTATCCTAAAGTGCTTTAGCTCCACTCCTTGGGCCTCCCCAGTAAGCGCAAGGTCAGCCAAAATCCTCCCCACCACCGGCGACATCTTGAACCCGTGACCCGAAAACCCCCCGCCCACCACCACATCCTTCCCAAACTCCCCACCCAAGAAATCAATCACAAAATCCTCATCCGGGGTCATTGAGTACATGCACAACTGCGTAGCCACCGGCCCGCCGGAGTCAACTACGCCGGAGAATCTCCCCTCTATCCACTCCTTCAACGGAGCCAGCGGGTTCCCGGGACCCCAAGGCCTCTTATCCGGGTCACACGGGTACCCGCCATGCACGGCGACCTTGATCAAACCGGGATACTCCAAAGAAGGTGTCCCATAAATGTAAGGGTTCCCGTAGCTAGCAAACGTTGGGAAGTCACCTCCAATGGCAAAACCACCCTCATGCCCCTCCTTAATCCGCCAGTAACACACGGTGGTCTCCAGCGGCTGTATCGGCAGTTCGACCCCACCAACCGTTTTAACTAACTTTGTCGTCCACGCGCCAACCGTCACCACACACTTCTTCCCCCAAAACCTCTCCCCATTTGCTGTGCACACCCAAACCCCTCCTCTCACCCTATCTCTCTCCACACCCTTCACCTCCATGTTATCCCTCAAAACGGAGCCGTTCTGCAAAGCGAGCGTTTGAAACATGGACACCGCCTTGGTGGGTTTAATAACCCCGCCGTGCTCTGTCACCACACCCACCCAATCCTCCGGAATCATAACCCGACCCGAAAACTCCTGGTCCAGCTGGTCCCTCTTCATGACTCGAAACGCGACCGAATTTTTCCGACAGCTTTCGACGACGGCGTGGAGAAACTTGTCGTTCGCCGGAGCCATATCCAGTTGGTGGGCTTTGAAGTAGACATTGTAGCCGATCTCGGATTCCGCTTGCTGCCATAGCTTGTAAGACTCGAGGACCAGCGGAGTGTAGTAGTCCTCCGCGTAAGTGGCGCGAATCGTGCGGGACTCGCCGTGGGAGGAGCCGCGGTGGTGGAGGAAGTCGAATTGCTCGAGGAGGAGGGTCTTTTGGCCGCGTTTGGCGGTCTGGTAGGCGGTGGAGCTCCCCATGATGCCAGCTCCGACTACGATGACGTCGTACTCGTCGCCGGAATATTCCATTTCTGGGAAATTGTGAGGCGATTGAGGGGAAGGAGGAAGAGGACAAAGGCGATTGTGGGAGTTTTGGGATTTGGTTGTCTAGTTGCTTTGTATCTCTGACTTGTGAGAATGAGTGCGAATGAGTGTGCGAGCTCGTTTTTAACGTGAGGATTTGGTGAAACCCGCCAAATATTTGCTCTGAATTTCGAGATTGCCACTGATTGATTTTGGTGAGAGAGTAAATTGTACTTTGTGCTGTAAATTATAAACATTTACATGGAATTTAACCAACAAAAAATAGAAACCAACAATTTTGTACGTACAGTTAAGCATACATGTGTGGTTGGAGAATATGATTTCATATCAGTCATATAATAAAATAATATACAATTAATAAATGATAATTTTCATTTGTAATATTACCGAAGTTTTTTATGATAATATCCAACACTTAGTAATAGGTACTTAAGTTTTGACAATATCGATGATGTTGGAGGTGAATCATGTTAGGGCTATAAAGTTTATCATGGTATGAGAGCATATTGTTCTTTCTGCACGTCCATGGATGGAATTTGCCTCCTTAAGTTGGGCTTTTCTAAAAATTGTGCTAGCTCCAGCTCCAGGATATCAAATGATTGGGTTCTTGAAAAATTGCTTTGTCTCTAGTCCCTGAATGATGATCGGACTCTCAAAAAGTTGTATTAGCTCGGGTATATAATGACTTGACCAATTCCTGATGTGGGAATTTGTTTCCCTTGCAACCCCATGTGGGGTCATTCGTGAGGGGGTATGTTGGAGAATATGATTCCACATTGGTCATATGATAAAATAATATACAATTAACATATGAGAATTCCCACGCTTAATATCACCGAGACATTTTGTGATAAAATCCAACATCTAGAATAGGTGGTTAAGGTGGAACAGTATCGGTGATGTTGGTGGTTGACCATATTGGGCCTATAAAGTTTATCATGTGTGATTTTATTTACATAATTGATTTGTTTTTATTCAAATCAAAATCTAATTTAACCAAAATTGAGAAAAATTCGAACTTGAGTGCAGAAGGAAGAGCACATTGCTCGAGCCAACGTGGCTTCTCCCATGGCTGAAACTTATCTTGTGATGATGCTGAAAAGTGAATGTGTTCATTATAGATTGGTTATATGCTCTTTCTATGGAGCTTTTTGGTACATCAACTCTCCCCACACACTTTGCACAGTTGCATAAGACAACGTTATGTAGCCATTTGTTGGAAGAATAGTGTCATCAAGATTCTAAATGTGTTAACTTAATGTTTCTTCTAATGAAAAATGGAAATCTTAATTTGATGATAATTGATGTGAGTTGTTATGACTTACGAGGCACGTAACCTAGAAGAATCGAAGAATTGGACAATGATCATGCGAATTGTGCCACTTTTAACGTATTGAACATAAAACATCATGCTTTAAGAATTACAGAAATTTGTGAGGCTAAGCTCACCATCTTCCCTTTAGTGTATATAATATCGTTTGTTCATGAAAAAAAAAAACTTACAGAAATTTATAAAGAAAAAAAAAAGTTCCTATCTCTCGCTTAATTAATATCAAATTTCTCTTGACCTAGTTGTGGAATTTTTGATACAAGTGATATTTAGGAATAGAGAATTGAACCTAGAACCTCGAGTGCACGGATAAATGATTTTAACTATTTGAGTTACAAACTTCTCACACTAGATGGAAATTTTATCTTAGAAAACCTTCTGACATTATAAGGAGAGTCACAAATTTGATGTGCATGGAAGGAAGGTCACTTCTCCCATGTAGAAAACCGTATTTAATCAGCAATTCCTAACACAAAACTTTGAATTTGTTTGAGATATTAGAGAAGTGTTTACATTTGGGTTTTAACTAATTTATAAAGAAATTGGGTAGTTAGTCTCTCTATTGTTTATACAAAAGAAATAGAGAAAATCACTTATGCACCAAACCTTTGAGTCCTAGTCCACTTAAAGGAGAAAATTTAGTCTACTTAAAAAAAGTAACTAAGTTGATTACAATCATGGAAGAAAAATTCGATAATATCGACGATATTTCGCCGATATTATCGTTTTTTTCATATAACGATATTTTGTTATATATACTTTTAAATATCGTAATTATATCGCGATATTATCGATAATAGAGGAAACCCAAAAATGTTTGAAAATTTCTGAAAAGTCACAGTTTTGAACATAGAGGGATTCGAACCCCTCCCATTTAACTCCTTCAACACGAATCTCAGATCCATATGGGTGACATGTTAACAATTACATGCAAAACTATTTTGGGGATTTATCATTTGATGACTACTCTTCACAATACACTTACTCTACACATAGAGATGATGAAGATAGTGAAAAT
>JADOBS010299876.1:0-10138 GCA_015708375.1 Cydonia oblonga | reverse complement strand
ATAAAATACAATTTCCGAGAGAGAGAGAGAGAGAGAGAGAGAGAGAGAGAGAGAGAGACAGAGAGACAGAGAGACAGAGAGACTTACATTTGCAAATCCAGCTGGTAAAGGAGGAAGAATTTTAAAACCAGTAGGACGGTTGTCTAATTTATATCTATTCAACGGAGAAGGTAAACCCAGTGGTCCCAATGGACGGATAGTCTGCAGCTTCAAGCTAGGAGATTGCTGCAGCACCACAGGTGTACTGGGTTTTGGACTACAGGACACAATGCTCTCCCCTGATTTGTTCTTATCAGTCATTTCGGCATGCATTGCATCTGCAGGAGCAGGATTTGAGGAACTTGGAGTCACAGCTTTACCAGCTTCGGTTGTTGTTCCCACTTTGGGTCTCTTAGCAGCTTGCTCTGTGTCTGTCTCACCCTTGGGTCCAGTAGCCTGCAAAAGGTCAAACCTTGAGAATCACTGGTAATGAAAAAACATAGTTCTGTAACTACCTCACTAATAAATTTGCCTAAACAACTTTATACACATCAATTTCAAACCCTTTTCAGGGTCCTCTTTGAAACCATTAAAACAGATTGTCTTGGCAAAGAAGAATAGTAATGCACATTAACATAGCACTATAAGTTATAACATAAGAAAATTAGCAAGCCAAGATGTTATATGCCTCATACTAAACAACATTAGCAAGAAAATGAAACATTCAAGGCAAGGGCACTTGGTTTACTTGTTTCTCAAGCTTGTCCAACTGGCGACGAAAGTCATTCCTTTTCTGGGCTAGCATTTCCTGCTTCTTGCGAAGTTCCTCCTTCAACTGCTCTAAACTATCTAGCTTTTTCTGCAGAGGTGGGGCCTTGGGACCATTTGAGGTGATAGGCTTGGAGTTATCAATGGCAGGTAGAGAAGCATCAGATGCATGGACAATACTATCCTTTGGAGCAGCAGATTGAAGATTATCCTTGCTAATACTAGCACCAGATGAATGGGGTGGCACTGAACCAGTTGTTACACCGTGGGGAGTTCCAGAAAAAATACTGGGAGTGCCTGTCCCCTCATCAGGAATCCTATCACGATTAGCCCACCACAACCTGATAAATCGGTTACCCATTACAGCATCAGGTGCCGTTAAAGCAGCTTCAGCCTCTTCCCTCCTTGAAAACTGGACAAAAGCTCGTTCACTATTTGATGGAATATAGATGTCAATGACCTCTCCAAATTTTTGAAAATGAGAAAGAAGAGCCTCCCTTTTGTTGTTTTTCTGAGGGATGCCATTGACAAATAGAGTACGCAGTGCTTTTTGAGATGGTCTCCGAATGTTACGAGTGGAATCAAAAGGCGTCTTGGGTAATGAATCCATGGTGTTTGGGCCATCCTCTGCAATTATACACTTTCCTTGACGTGGTGGAGTTTGAATGTTGACTAATGCCTCCTTACATTCCTTCGTGTCACTCTCAATATAATCTGAAGAATTTATTACAGGATCAATTTTCTCCTTCACATCTAATCTACTTTTTGAACTACCAATTCTACCCCACACGGACATGCTTGTACTCTGTGAACTGGAAGCTGTCCCAACGCTTCTAATTGGGAATTCATTATCAGCATCGTTCGACAAGGTTTCAGTTTCATCATTCCTGGGTGACTGCAGGCCTAGTAGGGCATTTGAGGTTTCGGGACAGTTATTATTCCACAGGGGTTGATCAGGGTCATACAAATCAGCACCATCTGCATAACCAGGACCAGAATATGAACCATTCACGCCCAAGCCATCATCAGTGACAGCAGTCTTGCTCGTTTTTCCATGTAAGCTTTTGCTATTCATCAATGCAGTTGAGGATGCACTCACTGATGGTAGAGATCCAGGGCCTGTGGGTTTTCCTAGTAAGTGTGCATTCGGAATCGACACAGGGAGGTTGAACTGAGAAAGACTCTGTAATAGAAAGAAAATAGGACATAAATAAAAAACAGGCCAACAAAGAAGTAAAGTTTAAAAATAATGAAACTCACATCCAAAAGATATGGCATGCACATGCGAATGCTTCTACACTATATAATTAAACAGTCAAGCATAATGACTGGAAAGACGGTTGACGGTGCATACTGAAATATAATGCAGAAACATGCATCATCTCTCCCTCTAAGTACTTGCATGAAACATTCAAGTTGCCGCCAAGTTGTTAAATAAAACATTATACTTTGCCAAGAAAAAAGTGCTACATTAAGGTGAATTTTTCACATAAAACACCTGAACCCAGGGGATGTGGAGTGATCCTCAGTCAAGAGGCTTCGCCGCAAAAAAACAAAAAAAACAAAAAATAAAAAATAAAAAAAATCCCTACTTTTCAAGACATTGTGCAGTGTCAAATATGCTACTGAAGTTCAAGTAACAGGAAAGATGTACAGGATAAATGTACCTGGACATCTTCAATAACAATCCGATTCACACCATGCTCCATTGGGCACATATCTCCTCTAAGACAAAATCCACGCTCCTCAAAGTCTCTACATCTTGGGAGAGGAATCCCCATGTTTAATGAAGAATGGATTGGTGGTCGGAGTGTTCCTTGCAAGCCAATGGAATGTAGTGTATCCATGGAACCATTTGGTATTCCTGGAATCAATCCAAATGCATTCCAGGATCCACTTTGTGCACTGGAAACATTTGGCAATCCACGCCCGGGAAAAAGACTCGGACGAATGGAGCCCTGCTGAACCATTTGAGAAGCAAAATCTGAGTTGAACCTAGGACCGCGTTGGCTCCATGATCCATAGTCCCTTCCTCTTCCCCTACCAGGACCAAGGTCACCAGGAAATGCTTGGTTTGCCCGGATTCTTTGATTTAAATCAAAGGGTGCTCGAGGCAGTGATGTTGACCCCGGGCGTCTTTTATCAAACTTTACAGAAAAGTCAGTGGAATTTTGATTTCTCCATGGTGTACTCGCTTGAGAGTCATTATCCCTAAAAGAGTTCCCATTTACAAAAGGTTTGTTTCGGTTTCTAAATGGCCTTGTTATAACTTGATCAAGAGTATCTGTCTCCAAAGACTGAGAGCGAGTGTCTCGTCTACGATGCTTGTGGTTTCGATCGTCATCATCATCATCACTTAATTCCTTCTCCTCAGGATCACTAATGCAATCAGAAGAAGAAAGGCCCCCTGGTTTTGGAGATGAAACTTTTAACTCCATTGATCCCTCAAAATCAATAGAAAGTTGGCTCATGCCACCAATAGTTCCAGTTTCCAAGTGCAGAAACCAAATCACTTGTTTGCCTACAAATATTCCAGTGAAAGAACCTACAATTACTTTCCAAGAAAGACAATAAGAAAAATGAAAATAATCATGAAAATAATCAGAACGGACAATCATCTCCATCTAAGAGAAATATGATTGAGACACAAAAAAACATTTGAGGTGCCCACACACCGAAATCCTTTCACCATAACCATATCAACTTAATACACATTGTGCAATCAACATACGCGTGCCAACGCAAATTTATAAGCTACTTAACCGCCACCCTGAAATAATTGAACTTTTCTATACGAGAATTGCATTCAATTTCAGTACTTCATCTTCACTAACTATCTAAAAAAGAACGATGATCGTCGAACCACTTAAATCAACATTCTACTGAAATGCTTCATGCCCAAAGCAATGATCAATATACCGAAAACCCAAATAACAATCACCAACCAATACCTAAATACAATTTTATAGATATTGGTAGGTGCCACCAAATTAAACTCCTAAAACACATAGGCTTTCACAATTACATAAAAAACGATAAGTAATCCAATACAATCAACAGAATTAAACCTTACGAATTTGATTAGGCGATCATAATTTTAGGTTTAGAACGAAAAGCAAAATAAAATCAAACAATTAAGCATAAAATCTTACAGATTGTTCCACACGAATCGAGCAACAAATGCCTCTTGAAGCTTCACGCATAGGGATTGATTCAGCTACGATATGCAGCGCGGAGCAATCCGCCGAGGGCATGGATGCAAATTTACGGAAGATACGTAGCTGCAGAGGGAAGGGGGTGAGGGGCAAGGATCGTAAAAAAGTGGTAATCGGGGAGGTTTATCCAAGTGGGAGAGAGAGAGAGAGAGAGAGAGAGAGAGAGAGGTTTTGCGACTGTGACTTGTTTGGGGGTTTGGAGAGCTTGTGCGGAGCAAAACAGGATTTCTGAGAGAGACGATGCTGTGCCAAAATTTGGAATACATGAAATAATGTGGGGACGAAAAATAGAGTTGCAAACTTGCAATTTTCTACTATAGCTTTATAAAATTATGAAAGTGTCTCAAAAGATTTTATTTTTTTACAAACAAGCCACAATGTGCCACACCTAAGTGTCAAAGTATCAAACTTGCTAACAACCGGTATCTCAGTGCGTTAAGAGCATACACTTTGCACCCAAAATCTCGAATTCAAATCCACCTCCCAAAGAAATGGTATCAGACTTACTACATATGTATCTCGTTATTGCATCCCTAAAAATGAACATAATACCTTCGTTAACCAGGTCAAGACCAGATAATGCTAAACCAACTGTTGATGCGGAAGACTCTTGTTTTCATTCTTCATTTTTTTTTTATACAAGTTTGGAAGGGATTCTTTCTTTATTAATGGCACCTTAATACATCCATTTCCACGTCAAAGTTAGGTCAATTGACCAGAACAACATGCCCACTTCCTTCCAATCGGGATTAGACCATTTGACCAGGGCGCGGAGCCTACGTTCCAATCGAGTTCGACCCCTTATAACATATTAGAATAGTTACGCATACCCATTGTCAAGTAAAATAAAAATTACAAAAATGAAATTGTACAATGAGTAAAGAAGTGGTATAACACAGCATACCACTTCCACTTATTACGAGTAAATACACAAATGATAGGTAGAGAGATTGAGCAATAGAAATGAAATACAAGAGAAAAAGCAAAGCACATAAAGGGGTGTAATCTCCTAAGTTCCAAGCGATAGATGATCTAGAAACAAGTGATACTTCATGTACATCAGTCCGAAACCTACACCAGACTATCGCCCATACCAACCTCGGGGCGGCTGAACATCCCCGTCATTCATCAACTTATCTAGCACCACATTGAGGTCAACTGACTGGCCACTGTCTGTCAGCTTCTGAACTGCGGCCCTGACTTGGTCTCTGGAGAAGCCCATAGTTGCCACTTGGTCAATCACATCATCAATGGGTACTCTGCTTCCACTACCGGATGAAGGTGAACTGCCACCCGGCCCAGATGGAGTAGGATTGGCATGTGGTAGCACCCGAGCAGTTGGGAGCTGTGGGTACCCACTGCCTCCACTTTGAGCTGTAGCAGCAGAAGAGTGATGTTGTGGTTTCATTGAGGAGCTGCCGCCATATTGAGAAGGTGGTCCACCGTATTGGTACGATTCACCAAGCCCAGATGGAGGGTTATACCCGGAAGGATACCCTGAACTGGGTCTGCTAGAAGGTGGCTCATATACATTTGCAGCTGGACCGTAATACTGTTGGGATGGGGGAAGACTGCTGGGCGTGTGAGAAGGTGGCTGCCGAAGACCAGGTGGGTAGTTCTGGGAAGGAATATAAGGCGACTCTTCAGGGTGGTGCCCTAGTGTAGGCTGGATCTGAGAGGGATTAACAGGGGCAAGCGAAGGGTGCTGTTGAGGCAGCTGAGGCGGGGGCTGGGAATACTGTGGTTGAGTGGTAGGTTGAAATTGTTGATGTGGTGGCACTGGAGGAGGGGGAATTGGCTGCTGACCTGGAGGTAATTGGTATTGCTGATTTGGAGCTTCTTGAGTTTGACCAGGAGCTGGGAAATAAGGGTCTCGCTGAGGAACGGGAGGGATCTGGTTCTGAGAGAACTGATTTGGATGTTGAACTGTATGTGGTACACTTTGGGGCATAGGTTGGGGAGGAGCATTTGGATGAGAGACAGCAGGAAGTGAGTGAGGAAGGTTCACGGGGGGATGAATTTGTTGGTGAGAATGTTGAGGAGCAGAGGAGGCTGTCTGCCCAGAATCCACATGTCCAGCATTCTGAGGTTCCGGTTGAGGGTCTACCTTGGCATTGGATAATTGTATCCTTGCAAGATTCAGTTGAGCCTCTACTATTTCTTGCTTATCCTTCATATCCTTAACACCTGTTTGCACCTGTGTGTGTTTTTGACAAAAACCAAAGGGAGAAGAATGTTCAATAAAGCAGCATGAACACATTGGTCAACAACAAAGAAACATAAAACATATAGGGCTGGTAAATAAATATACTTCCGTCCGGTTTTCATGCTAAATCAACCAAAAGCAATAAACCTTACTAGCTAGACCTTTCTGTAATCATACTTGGAGTAATCTTGTCGGGGTAAACATGTTTCCCAAAACTACCAACTTAAATGCCTAGAAGATAGATTTAAACGAATATCACATTTGGTCAAAGCATGGGGATAAGTAGACATGAATTGGCCGTGTAGCACACAGACAAAACTTGGGAACAAATGCTGGTCAGATGAATAGATGAACTACTCCAAGATGAAAAGAAGACCAAATGCAACCAAGATGTTAAGTTCACACCAAAAAAGAAGGGTAAAGAGGCAACATACATCTCTAAGAATACCCTCCAACTGTCGCATCTTTCCATCAGTATTCCCATGATTGTTTCCAACAGATATCTTCAAATCATCGACAGAATTCTCAAGATTGCGGGTTCTGCTCTCTAGTTGTGTTAGTCGTGCACTAACACCTTCCAACACATGTAGCAAATTATCAGTATGCTTCTTCATGTTCTGGTCAATCTCTGACACAATTGCGGCATTGCGATCCTTCTCTAAAATAAGTTTTCCAGGTTCAAGGGAATCCATCGAACCATAATTCTGTAGAAAACAAGGAAAGAGTAGCACCATGTAAATGTAAATAAATCACACGATAAAACCCAAATACAGTTATCGCTCATATATCCCTTTCCAATTGTAAACAACAAGGATAAAAGCCCATCATGGTAGACAACACATTAATGCTTCTAATAACATCATCTACAACCGATCTACTCCTAAATAATACATAACATAAATCGAAACAAGATCAATAAAAAAGCCACCATGCTAGGACAGGCTCCGCCCACGGGAAAATTCGGTATAATCCTCCATTAACAACAAACCCAAAATTTCAATATGCTAACAACAAACAAAACTATACAAAATCTCACTACATAAAGAAATCAAACATATATATTGATGCATGTATTGACTACCTACTTGTTCCTATCAACTGACTGATCACTCAATCCCCCAAGCAAACTAATGTAGCTTTACAGAAACTTGAGATTCAATTAGATCAATAATTCTTGATATCATCATATAATCTATTGGACTTCCACCTTCAAAGGTTAAATTGAAGTCCAAGTGAAAATCGAAGAAGCAGAAAAGGCTCCGCGATTCCGATTCACTTCCGATCACTATGACGAGTTTACACGCAAATGCAACCATGAAATTAAGCAGTTAATGGAAGAAATTATTACTCTGATTGGAGATGCCGTGTTCGACTTGGACTCGCCGGAGTTCCAAGCCCTAGTCGCTCCTCCTCCTCCGAGATTGGGCGCAGCATCGAAACTCCGTGACGGGGAAGAAGCACCGACGACGGGGCGAATCGGCTGGAAATCGTAGCTGGGAAGCATCTCCTGAAACTCCTTCTTGGAAATCCCATTTCCATGGCCGGCCTCTTCTCCTCCGCCGTCTTTGCGGTGGCTGTTGGTGGCGTTGGTGTTCATCTTCATCAGGTCGATGAAGTCGTCGCTCTGGTGGTGCTGCTGCGTCGATCCCTGCGACAGATCCATTATCTGCTTGTCCAGAAACGACGTCGTGTTCATCGAGGAAATCCAACCGCGGACCGAGATTTTTGGATGCTCCTTTTCGGGTTTTGGGAAATTGATATTATATTGAAGTTCGACGAAGTCGTGAAGAAAACTTGCTTCTTTGCGACGTAAAAGCCAATTTAGCAAGGACTTTGGATTTCTTAATTGTATTTATTTATTTATTATTTTTTCTTTTAATTTATTTATTATTCTGTTTCTTGGACTCTCTTGATGGAAGGCCTTTGGGTTTTCTATTGGGCCGGAAAATCCTTTTGTTGTTCCGACCAAATTAGCATGCATTTGCTGGTCCAAGAACAAAATAAAGACGGTTTTATTATTTCACAAGGTGATTCGGGCTGAATTGAACTATTTCAATCAAATCATTACCTTAACTTATTCATCCCAAGCAACTTTATAATTAAAAAAGTTCATCTATTTTATTTTTTTCACATCACGCCGTTTGAATTATTATCTTAACTTATCCATCCCAAGCAACTTTATATTAAAAATTTTCATTTTTTTTTTTTGCGTAGGTGTAGGTTGTTACTAGTAAAAAAGGGGGAACAATACCCCAACCTATCTTTTGCGATGTCTCAAATCTAGCACGAGTGGTCGTCTATTTTAATTTTTCCACATCACGTCGTTTGAATTATTAATTCGAGACATCGCCACTTTGATGTCCTTGTCCCATGCACAACAGTACAAGTCGTTCTCGATAAACAGGCTCTTAGGAAGAAAAACTAGAGAGGTCTATCAAACACTTTGCCCCTTGAAAGAAAATGCAAGTTATTCGAGCTAACTAACTACAATGGCCCCACTATGTCTCCGCAACTGCAGGGCTGCAAAGGTGGAACTCCGTGGTATGGTTGTATTGGAGTAGATCCAAGAAAATTGAAGTAAAGACGAAAACCCTAAATAAAACCACTATATAAGAAATATTGGAGACTTAAAAGTTCCTACTTAACAAAAGAATGCAATGGTTTCTTTTTATTTTTTGATCGGGGCGCAATATGCCACCCTATCCCGAGAGGGCTCGAGGCGTACTTAATGTGACATCAGCATGAGGTGATAATGAATCTCTCACTCTCTCAATTTAAATTTCTATACAACCAATCACTTCAATACTGATTCTTATTTTTCTTTTGCTCTAAAATGAATACATACCACAATAAACACCTTCACCCCCACAAAATATACACAACCTCCCTCCTTCGTTTATTCCTCTCGTTGAAAATGTAATTACTATTTCCTAATATGGATCAAACACTAGCCGGTTTACCGGAAAATAAACTTTACCACAGTTGGACTTTAATCGTTGCTCCGGTTGAGTTCCAGTGCAGTCTGCCAAATATAAAACACAATCATGTTGATGAGTAAAACTAAAAGTCGATGAAAACGAACATGAGCACTATGACTTGATTCTGAAATGTAACGTCTTAAGAAGCCTGAGAGCAGCAGGCCGGGTAAATTTTCGAGCAAAAAGAAAGCACCGAGATGGTTTTCCCTTGCTGCTACACCATTCTCTCCGGTATTCAGTCTCGTAGTAGACATTATCTATCCCCTGAACATAAACTCATAAAATTACATTAGGATTCTGATAGTCTCTGTAAGCCAACTTTCCAAATCAGCTGCAAAGTTACGATTAAATTCAAATGACATTCCAGAAAAATCTCTACGGGTATACCTTTATAGATTTAATAAGCATGGGAGTGGCATCTGAATATTTGTAAGTCAAAGGGTGCCATCCACGGCGTTCACGGTCTCTAGAGGATGATAAATCCCGTGACGTGTGTGTCAGTGATCTACGTGTGAGTTCTCCTTCAAGGCCTTCTTGCTGAAAATTGAAATATAGCTTTCTTAGAGAGCTAAACTATTATGGCGATGCAAGAGATACCATCACCGCTGTTTTAGCTTTCCAAAAGAAAGAAAATTTATCTTACAGCCAGTAATGTCTGAACATAATGCTCGTCTGGAATACAATTGTGCTCCTTGGATGTATCAGCTGGCTGCAAGATTGCATAAATTATCAGTAGTAGTATTGGTGCCATACTGCTTTGACCAGGAAGCTGATTTCGTAGTTGAATAAAAGTTAATTGTCTCAAAGACGAATGGGACGATCCCGCCAAAACTCAGGTAGCGATTTTCTCTGCATGATGCCACACATAGAACATGTCAAATACGAGGAAAAAAGAAAACAAAAGCAGCAATTTTTTTTTTTCAAAAGGAACAACTTGATGAGATTACAAAGAAAAGGAAAGCAGGGTAATGTGTCAACTGGTGAAAAAAAAA
>JADOBS010299875.1:0-10136 GCA_015708375.1 Cydonia oblonga | reverse complement strand
AAACGTCACCAAGATCAGCCAATAACTTTAGACAACCCAACCCATTCTGAACAAATTCATGAGGCTTCACATCTGAGAGGTCAAAAACCTGCATGACAAATTATATCCAATTCAAGCAATAGTTTACACAGATTAAAGACAAATACGAAGAAACCCTCTACAGAATAAAAATACATTAGGCTACTGCAGAATTTCAAGCTAGATGGTTTTAATTCCACAAGTGTTTTTCCATTCAGCATTTAGTAATTTAGGGGACAGTAACCACTTTGTCTACTGAACTCGATTCAACAAACAAGCGAAATCACAAGGGGGAATTCAATTTTCATTGAATCTAAAACCTGATTAAGAAGATGATGGCGCCATTTTAGCCAACCCTGTTCAGTGATATATCAAAGCATTTCTATCCTCATTATAGTCGTATCGATCAAACAGAACTAAGGTTAACTAGCAAAGATTGCAAAACAGTCCAACGCCACTTTCTTCCTCTGCTTCCTTTATTTAAAACAAACCTGATAAATCCACTTCGAACAACCACAATATGTCCATAACATTACATAAACTATCGAAGTAATAAACTCACCCCTTAAGGTAAAATATACCCACACAAAAAACCAAATTTTTTTTTAAAAAAAAAAAAAAAAAGTACAATAATTATCATACTATCATACTTAACCAAAAATCCCCCATAACCCTACGTAAGCAGTAAGGAAAACAGACACAAACACGTAACTTCATGCACGCACACATACATCATAAATGGATTTTTTCCAGTTCCTGAGAAAATTTAATTATAAATCAAATTCTCAAATGGGTCGCCAGAAAAACCAAAAAATTCAAATGGGTCGGCAGAAAAACGAAAAATAAACCAAAATTAAAAGGGTGCAGTCAATGCCAATCGAATTAACTTGAAGGAAATTAATGGTACCTGTTCTTCACCCATCAGCAATTGGAGCCTCTCCTTGAGCATAGGCCCGTATCTTCCACCGCTTCGCGGATTTATAAACACAACCATGGGCGACTCCGGCGGCGTTTCCTCCACATTTTCGACGGCGGCGACGAGGGCTCGACTTCCTGGAAGGCGGCTCTCGCCGGCTCTTGGGTCCTTTAACCGTATAGAATCGCGCATAGCGAAGCGGAGGTACTGCGGCATCAAGAGCTTCTTCTTGAGCTCCTCCTTGTCAATCGTCATACCCGATAGGGTACAGCCCCTGAAAGAGTCGATCATCGACGATCGCGCGGTGATCCGCGTCGTCGACGACGACGGAGAATCCATTTCGCTCGCTATCTTTCTCTCCGCTTTTTGTCTCTCTGTGTCTTACCTCTCTCTACCAAGCGCGTTGGTAATTGAATTTCCAAAGAGTGCCAATGGGAGAAGAATAACGTGGTTCTCAACTTTATTCAACAATATATTATTTATTTTATTTAATTATTGAGTAATAATATATTATTTAGTTTCTATTTTTGGCCGTCTATAGTTGGCTGAGGGTCTGCTGTCTCTGTCCGTGTCTTCCATCTGATTTGTGACACGTATTATTAAACTTTACAAAACTTTAACGCTTTTAAATTTTATATTGGAAGCAATAATAATAAGATTAAACATGTCACAAAATCTGATTGGAGACACCAAATCTTGGATACAGTAGGCCCTCAGCCTCTATTGTTAGGACATCCATCTCAAATTCGAAAGAGAATTCATTCCCCTTCTAATTCCTCTTACATTTCTTCTGCTTCTATTTAAACGGTTACGATTAAATTATGTCAACATCTTATATTAATTTTTTAGAGAGAGACAAAAAAAAACTGTGAGAGAAGAGGGGAGAGAAGGAGATAAACATAGGAGGACAAAGAATCTTATTCCCTCAAACTCTCAATAGAGTCAAAACTCGAATGCAAATTTCCCAAATAACAAATTGCATTTTCCAATCAGAGTTTTTCCTATTTAAACATCACCTCCTATTTCAGTTCACCTCAATTTCTACCAACAGCTCACTAAAAATTTTAAATTTGAAATTTGGCCTACCTGAATTAATACCCCTTGTGGTGATAGAATAGTCAAAACATAGCCCGTGTGATTAGGAAAAAAAAAGAAAAGAAAAAAGATTTAGACTCTTGTTGTGAAGTCCGTTAGAATTTAAGCCCAAAATTAAAAGTTCTGTCAACTTTAGCAACACATAAAGCCTCACATGTAAGGCTAAATTAGTTTTTTCATTGTCTTTACCCTTTGTTCAGACAAAAAAAAAAGTAATAAAATAAAATAAAAACCCTTTCATACTTCCCTCTCAATTTGAAATGATGAAACACGATGTGTGTGCATTGATCGTTTGAAATAAAATTGAAAATTAAGTTGAGGGCAAACTAAATCGTTGATTGAAATCAAAGAAGTTTGGCTTGACACACCCCGACCGAAAATCAAGGCGTGTTAGCAGGTGACGTAACCAAAGTGCAAGCGATGAAAGAAAATTGTGAATAAATTAAAACCAAAACTAGAATTTATTTAACTAATAATGTGAGTGCGTAGTAGTGATTACAACCCATAACTACAAATATTCAGAGCATAGTTAACATAATGATAAAGCAGTCGAACGAGAGAAGTACTTATTACACAACTAGAGATAAGTTCCTATGTTACGCTGGAGATATGTCAAAACCACTAGCTATTCCTTGTATGCCATAGAGATAACTCAGCTAACTAAGACCTGGAGGGGCGAAAAACACAAGGATGAGTGGGCACAAAAGTAAAGGTTTATAAAATCTCTTTAATTTTTCGAGTATACTAACCCCTCGCCGTAAAACATGTATAGTTTCCAAAATATCATACTACGTATAAGTATGAACATCAAATGCATGGCAAATGTAAGTCCAAAAGTATGCCACAACGGATATTCTGATTATGTGCAGTAATCTATACTAACATGCCAATCAGAGCCACCTAATGTGACATGTACGACTGCACCTATTGCTCATCCATCTAGGCTAATACACAAGTTGGAGTCACCTAATGTGACCTGTACGACAGGACTAGGTGTAATAATATACACTCTAGTGCTACGATCACGTGAAGAGTAGCGCTAAGTGCGTCACCTACGAGTCGGAGTCACCTAATGTGACCTGTACAACAGGACTAGCACCTACTTAGATCCAAGGCGAGCGTGGGGTGCAAGGTGAACAACACGTGAAGGGCTAGCCCTGGCCCGGGGTGAGTATTAACACCGGTGCAGCAATGATGAGAAAACTATATGAATATAAGCATGCCATAATGATTCAACCATTCAATTCATCACATAACCTTACCTGGACTTACCTGCGCGTCCCGCGTTCACATTAGCATTTCAAACCATTCACATCAATTATATGCAGGTAATATGCATATGGATATGCCATGATGCAATACAAAACTCAACCATGTCTTAGCATTTAAAAATATATAATTCATGGCATAAATGCATAAAAACCATTTTAAAACATTTATGGAAACTATAGAGTATGTACGTAATATACAAAAACAAAATGCCCACTCACTGGTATGTCGTAGGATCATAGCCCCCTAGTCTGGCTTGTCCACGTACGTCCTCAAGGTAAGATTCCCCTATATGTGAAACAACTATACATAATTAATTAATAAGGACATACGCCAAAAACTAAGAATAACTTCCCAAAGTTTGCTCAAACGGAAGGTTTGAATATATGAAAATGATCTACTCGACATCACGGACCTACACAAATTTTTAGAAAAAATTTTGGACATCGGACGCCCCCTCACGCACCGACCAAGGCACGGCCAGACGCCCCACCACACGCGGCCAGGAATATTCCGTCAGTTTGACGGAATATTCCGTTAACTTAACTAACAGAATTAATTGTGTTACCTGACGCCGTCAAAATATTCCGTCAACTTTGACGGAATATTCTTCTTCTTCTCCGGTCACTCTCACCGTCCGCAACTTGAATTTTCGCCGAAAACTAGAAAATTTTCAATTCTTTGTAACTTTGCCCTTTCTTAACCATTTTTCACGAATTTTATATGGATTTGAAGCTTATGAAGAGTAGAACAACATTATACCTTCCAAAAGTCCAAAAGTGGACAGAAAATGGCCTAAAAACAACTTGATAACTCTGGCCAAAAAGTCAACCTCTTGAACTTGCTTGTTTCGATGCCAACGACTCACCAAAACTAGTCTAGGGACCTTAGGGAGTTGCGTGGATGCTTCCACAACCTTCAAAACTTGGTAACTCAGCCGCGATCACGTCGATACAAAAACCACATAGTCGGAGCTTCCAAGTTGCTCCGCGTTGACCACTCAAAACTCAACCAACGCGCGATTTGAGGGTATGGTTAAGTTCATGGTAACGAGATGAGTCCAATTATGTGGTTTTTAGGTTCGATCTATGAAGAGATGGTGGTGGTCTTTTTTGTTGCAGATAAGAACAAGGTATGGGTTTGAGAGAGAGAAAGAGATGAGAGAGAGGAATGATGGTTTTTGATTGGGCAGGGAGAAAGAGAGTCTGATTGGGTGCCAGAAAGAGGGAGAGAAAATAATTGGTGGAAAACATAAGGCATGGACCCAATTTTAAAGGAGTAAAAGGATAAGCTTTTACAGATTTCCCACAGTAAAAGCAAATCAGAAAATATGTCCGAAATAGTGTTTCTAACACTGATAACATTAATGCCCACTCGTAACAACGAGTACAAATTAATTACAATATCGAGAATACTAATTTAAGAGCGAATAAATATGTCCACGTCACTTGCCAACAAGGGCATAAACGGTAATTTACATATTCGGGGAGAAATTACATAGAAAATTAGGGACGGGTCGTCACAACCTACCCCCCTTAAAAAAAATTATCCCCCGAAATTTTGACACTGACTGCAGATCATAATCAAAGAACAGGCGTTGATACAAATCTTGCATGCGCTCTTCTATCTCCCAAGTAGCTTCCTCAACCGAATGGTTCCTCCATAAGACTTTCACCATATTTTGTTCCTAAGTACTTATATCTTTCCAATTAAGAATAGTCACTGGTACCTCATCATAGGTCAAATCTGGATTGATCTCTAACGGCTAAGGAGGAGTCACATGCAATGGATCCAAAACGTATCTCCGTAGCATCGACACATGAAACACATTATGTACTTTTGACAACTCCGAGATTAAGTCGGTATGCAACTTCACCAACTCACTCAATGATCTGGTACGACCCGATGTACCTAGGGCTGAGCTTCACTTTCTTTTTGAATCATACAACACCTTTCCTTGCCGATAATTTCAAGAATACCCAATCACTAACCTTATAAACTCTATCGGTGGAATATTTGTCAGCGATACTCTTTTGCCGATTCTGGGCTGCTTTCAGGTTAGCCTTTATCACATGAATGTTCTGTGTCGTCTCATCCACGATCTTTAGGCCCACCAAAATTCTTTCACCAACCTCTGACCAACATAGTGGAGTACGACATGGTTTCCCATACAACACTTCAAATGGTGCCATACCAATGCTAGAATGAAAGCTATTGTTGTAGGCGAACTCTATCAAAGGTAAACGCTTGTGCCAAGCATCTCCAAACTGCATAACCGATGATCTGAGCATATCTTCTAGTGTCTGGATAGTTCTTTCTGATTGTCCATCCATCTGAGGATGATAAGTTGTGCTGTAGATTAATCTCGATCCCAGAGCTTCTTGGAATGCTACTTAGAACTTCAAAGTAAACCTGGGGTCCCGGTTAAAAATGATACTAACTGGCATGCCATAATACTTGATGATTTCCAAGATGAACCGTTCGGCCAATTGACTCGATGAGTAATTCTCACGAACAAGTATGAAGTGTGCTGACTTGGTAAGTTGATTAACTATCACCCAGATATTGTCGTAACCATTTCCCATACAAGGTAATTTGTACACAAAATCCATCGTAATATCTTCCTATTTCCACTAGGTATCAGGAGTGGCTGAAGCAACCTAAATGGCTTATTTTTCTCCGCCTTGACCTGCTGACAAACTGCACAATAACTCACTCTGCAATTTATCTTTTCATACTTGGCCAGTAGTAAAAGGGTCAGATGTTATTATACATCTTGGTACTCCTAGGATGCATCGTATAAGCAGAGATGTGCGTCTTATCCTGTATATCTTTCTTCAATTCTTCTACATTCGGCATATACATCCGGTCACCCTGTATCAGCATACCATCAGGCTTTCGAATTCTGAAGTCTTTCTTTTTCCCATCTGGCACTGCCTGTATTAACTCCTAAGATTCTGTATCATTCATCTGGGCTTCGTGAACACGATCTAACAGAACCGGTCTAACTTGAAAGCTGGCAAGTAGAGCTTCATTTCGATCAATTTCTAATGCTACTCTAGTGGATCTTAAATTAGTCAAAATAGGTATACGACTGACATAAAGAGTATTAAGTCAGGCGTCAGGTTTCATGCTAAAAGCATCAGATATAGTATTCGCACAACCGGGATGATACTCGATTGTACAATCATAATCACTGAACAACTCTACCCACCTCCGCTCCTGGAGATTAAGCTCTTTTTGAGTGAAGACATACTTTAGACTCTTATGATCAGTGAAAATTTTACACTTTTCCCCATAAAGATAATGCCTCCAGATTTTTAGAGTGAACACGATAGCTGCCAACTCAAGGTCATGAGTAGGATAGTTCATTTCATAAGGCTTAAGCTGTCTTGAAGCATACACAATCACATTTCCATGCTGCATCAATACACAGCCCAGACCATTCAAAGAGGCATCACTATAGATTTTGAAATTCTTGCTATCATCGGGAAGCGCCAAGATAGGTGCATGAGTGAGACAATACTTCAACTGTTGGGAACTTCGCTCATAGTCATCACTCCATTCAAAATTTACTCATTTCCTGGTCAACCTTGTTAGAGGTAGGGCTATAGTTGAGAATACTTTCACAAAACGCTAATAATAGCTCGCAAGACCGAGAAAACTTCGCACCTCAGTGACAATCCTAGGTTGTAGCCAATTTTCTACTGCTGCTATCTTCTAGGAATCCACGAGAACACCCTTAGCTAATATCACGTGCCCTAAGAATGACACTTGATCCAGCCAGAACTGACAATTACTGAACTTGGCGTACAACTGATTCCCCCTTAACTTCTTCAGCACCAGACGTAGATGTCTAGCATGTTTATCCTTACTCTTAGAGTAAATTAGCATGTCATCAATGAAGACAATTACGAACTTGTCGAGGTACGGATGGAATACCCGATTCATTAGGTCCATAAAATTCGCTAGAGCATTAGTCAACCCGAATGGCATCATAAGGAGCTCATAATGACCATATTGAGTTCGAAAGGCTGTCTTCGAAATGTCATATCTTCTGATCTTCAGCTGGTAGTAACCGGACCTTAGATCAATCTTTGAGAATACACAAGCACTACGAAGTTAATCAAAGAGATCATCGATACGAGGTAACGGATAATGGTTTTTAATCATCACCCGATTCAACTACCTGTAATCGATGCATAGCCTTAAAGTTCAGTCTTTCTTCCTTAAGACTAAAACTAGGGCTTCCCAAGATGAAGTACTCAGCTAAATGAAACCTTTATCAACAAGCGCTTGCAATTGGGTTTTTAACTCTCTTTATTCAGCAGGAGCCATATGATAGGGAGTTAAAGAAATAGGATCAGTACTTGGAATTAAGTCGATATTGAACTCCACTTCATAATCCGTTCGGAAAAACATTAGGAAAATGTCAGACTGCCTGGACATCTTCCACGCGAATAGGATTTTCTTCCGTGACCACCACATGAGCCAAGTAGCCTTGACAACCTTTCCTCAACAGTTGCTTTGCCCTCACGGCTAAGATAACTTTATGCTTCAAACTGCTTCATTCACAAACAAACGTGACAACATGCATGTTTAGTCGGTGAAAGGTCACAACCTTTTGATAACAATCCAACTTGGCATAATTATAATGTAACCAATCCAAGCCCAAGATAACGTCAAAGTCAACGATATTCAAGGGAACATGATTGGCTGGCATCACGACGTCCTTGATAAAAAAAAAGGACATCCTCGGTACTCCCAACTAACATAGCAAACTTCACCCCTAGGCATCGAGAACTCTAACTCGTAACTGAGAGGAGTGAGGTGAGGTTGAGTCTTTTAAGTAAATGTATGGGAAATAACTGAATGTGTAACACTAGAATCAATTAGTATTCTAGCAAAATGACCAAGAGCATTCAACATACCCATAATCAAGTCAGGGTTATTTTGTGCATCCTGCAAAGTAATATGGTTGACTCAGCCCTGAGCTTGCTATCGGCCTCCTCGACCCCTGTTTCCCTAATTATGATTTCCTAGACCTTAGATACCTCGACCTTGATTTGTTGGATTAGGCTGCCTGGTCGATGCGCCGCTGCTAGAAGCTCCCTCATAATTCTGGTACTGAGCCTCAGTATACATCTGCGCTCCACTGCCTGAAGCGTATAGCCCCCTCGATACTATGGATAACCACCCTGATAATAAATATCTAGTGTGTATTGATATGCTCATCCTAGATACTAAGCTACGTCACCCTAATTGTGATAAGCACCACCATAACCTGTTGGGGTGTAAACACCCCGTCCTGCAATCTGTTGTAAAGGAACTGCAGGTGGTAAAGTAGGAGGCTGGGGTTTCTGCTGATTTTACTGATTCCGCAGACAATTACTAGCTCTGTGCCTCATTTGTCTGCATGTGTAACATCCAGTATTTCCTCACCTACACTCACCGAAAAGACGACTATTACACCTGTGACAGAGCGGAATAGGGTTCCTCTGGTTCTAGAAACGAGAACCACCTGTGGTTTTGCCGTCTCTTCATGGCGTATTATAATTTGAACCACCGCTCGATGATCCTGAACTATTTCCACTTCACTTGAAATTCTGGGTGTTTCTAGGGCCAAAGGAAGACTGGCCTCTGTTACTATTCTTTTGAGCATTATTATTACCTTCCTCATCATCATCATGGGCGTTCTTAGAGTCTTCAACCTAAAGCAAAACCTCAAAGAATTCTTGATAGGTAGAACAGGGAGTCGAAGTCACCATAGTACGCAACCGTTTGCAGGTCCCCTTCTTAAAAAGACGGAGCATCTCTTAAGATCTGTGGCAGTCTCAGGACAGTAACGGGATAAATCTGTAAACTTTCGATGATATTCAGTAGCTGACATCTTACGCTACCATAGATATGAGAATTCATCATTTTTACGATCCAAGTACTCAGGAGGTATAAATCTAAACTGAATAATGCATTGAGTCAAGTACAATAAAGCCCCAATTGCACATAGGTATGGAACTTTAGGCTCCAAAATCTCTTCCTCATCATCCTTTGGACGAAAGGGATCTCGTTTAGCATCTAGAGTCTGAATGACCATATAAGTACTTAAAGGCTTTGCTTTATCCTCATTAAAACAATGCAACATCTTTTGGGTGTAGTTTGATTAATGTACTAGGATTCCATCCGAATCAATCTCCAGGTCAAGGCAATATCGAGGTTTTCCAAGATCTTTCATCCCAAATTCCTATTTCAAGTGAACGACAATTTCCTCAAGCCCTACGGGAGTTCCGATGAGGTTCATGTCATCGACAAAAACTGCAACGATCGTAAATTCGGAATGTGACTTCTTTATGAACATGCATGGGCATAATTCGTTATTCACATAACCCTGACTTGTTAAATATTCACTCAGACGGTTATACCACATTCGACCAGATTGTTTCAATTCGTAGAGTGATCTCCTTAATCTAATAGAGTGTGTTCCGTGGTCTAGAACTATTTGAACCATTCAATAGAAGTCCTTCAAGAACTTTCATGTAGATTTCCGTGTCTAGATCCCCATAGAGAAATGCAGTTACCAAGTCCATAAGCTGTATATTTAGTTTTTCCAAAGCTACCAAACTGATTAGGTAGCAGAATGTTATAACGTCCATTACGAGGGAATACGTCTCTTCGTAATCAATCCTAGGGAGCTGAGAGAAGCCTTGTGCTATGTGAAGGAAATATTTGTGAAAAAAAGTTCATTTGAGCAACATCTACAACATGCAATTAACAATTAAAGGCGGAATCATGCTTGTATGCACTCAAAAACAAAACTTTACCCATGAAATTCAAAGCCTAG
>JADOBS010299874.1:0-10135 GCA_015708375.1 Cydonia oblonga | reverse complement strand
GGAGCCAACAATGCTGCGATACAAACTTGGATCAGTCAACATAGTGCCTTCAGTAACCATTAAAGGGTTATGAGGCTTACATGGTGTAGATGCTGGTTTGCAGGACTCCATACCAGCTTTATGCAACGAGTCCTTTATGTATTTTGACTGATTTACATATATATCACCTTTCAACTTGTAGTTAACTTGCAGACCAAGAAAATACGTCAGCTAAGCTTCTTGCCAGCGTAGATCGTATCTCCTGTAAGACCATTTGCCTCTTTGATCACATAATTACACAGCTCACTTGCTCAAAAACCGATTTATCGAGCGGGCGTAGAATCCCTAAGCTTTGATTTTATGAAGTGAAAAAAATTGGTGAGTACTGTAAACTATTCTAAGGACTTATTTGGAAAATGATTTTAAATGTTTGAAAGTGTTTTTAAAGAAAATGTTTTTGAGTTTCAAAAAGGAGTGTGTGGATCACACATCCCTTTTTACTTCTCACACACATTTTTAGATTTCGACCGTCGGATTGGATGAATTGAAGAAAATCTAACGGACATAATTTAACAGGGATGTGTAAGAAGTAAAAAGGGGTGTGGATAGCACACCCCTTTCAAAAACACTTGAAGTTATTTCCTATGCTTCTTGCATAAAATACTTCAAGTACTTCTTTAGGATTAACTTACATTTTTTTTACTAAAGGATTAAGTTCAAAAACATTTTCTCTAAAAACACTTTCAGCCATTTAAAAGCACTTCCCAAACGTGCCATAATTCAGACAAAATTCGAGCTCTGAGTACATGATGTGAACAAATTCGATGGTGACGATAGAAATGTTTGGCAAACTTGAACCTGGATGTTCATTTGTCCAAAACTCTGGTAAAAAGAATAACTCATATCATATTACGTACCTGGAATTTCTTTATCCACAGAAATTTCAATTACATACATGACTTCTAGAACAAGAATGGAAAACAAGGTGGCAGAAAATAGCAACTTGTGCTTTTGGGTTCTTTTACAAAAATATACAGAATACCAGTAGAAAGCGTAAGCTGACTATCGAGGGGCTTTATACTATGGACCTGTTTTCTTTACTACAAATGCTTGAGTCGAACAAGTTCTATGATGAGGCAGATTCCGAGGGCTTGTCCTTCGGAGCAGAGGATGGTTCCAGTGTAAGATCTCCAACTCCCTTCGGAGGACCAATGCTGCAACGAGCTGTGTTGTGTAATGCAATAGCATCTTTTAACTTCTGGAACTGCAAAAGATTATGAACACAATCAGGTCGTTTCAGATGAAAATGGATGTGAAAGTTCCTAAAAGCATTAAAGTAATACTAAAACTTGGGCATCCACATTACCCGCATGAAAATTCTACACGCTTACAAGAGTATAACGGAAGATGATTGTTTCTTACAGTATCACTATCAGGTTTACTATAATCCCCACATTATTCAGCTTTCTAATCAGGGTTGGAGTTTTAAGCCAATGATGGTTCCCATTTTCAGAAAACTAGGTGCTTCGGAGGATGTAGTTGGTTTTTAAAGATTAAAAAAAGCAAAAGAGAGACTAGAAATATTCTGTTCCGCTCCTCTTCCCAGTATCTCACTGAAAAAAAAAGAAGTTCAAGAACTACCTTAGCAAGTGAACATGAAAAGGATTCAAGTTGTCCCTCTGATCCACGGTAAAAGTGGAAATACGGAAGCACCTTCACGTTCATACTTTTGCACATTGGTTTGTTCTCGTCAAAATTCACTTTCAGGAATAAAATCTCAGGGTGGTCTTCAGCTGTTCTGCAGAGCTGACACATGTATTAAACAGTAATATCAGGTACTTAGCACCTCAACCATATAAAAGCAAATTTGAAACAGTGTGATACATTCAAGTTTAAGTTTCGATTGAAGAGCATTAGTTCCAGGACATTCACAAAACTTCAAAATTGAAGGGTTCTTATGTTCAACTAAACATGAAGTTGAAATTTGGGCAGCGTCGTCTCCTATCTTCAAGAATCCTTTACCACAGATTATTTCTGATCAGTCACAATTTTTCACATGAAATGTCAACCTCTAGATAACAGAAGGCAATGGTCCAAATACAATGAAGCAGCTCACCAAGGTATGCTCACCATCTAGAAACAATTAATACAGTTTATGCCATAGGGCCTACAAGTAGTGTTGGAAAAATATTAATGCTTTAAGAGTTTATATGTTATGCTGACATTGCAGATAAGACACAGTTCTCGAACTAAAGAGGAATGCCATTAAGGATGCATGTCCAGACCAATTTATAACAACAAAATCAATTTCTGTATGGAGCCCAATTGCACAAACATATTTACAGCATTTGAACTTGTTATTTCTTTGTTATTTTAAAACATAGGCAGCATACAATATAACCAGAAAAAAAAAGTATAAGAACAAAAAAATATAAAAAAATAAACACTCATCTGACAGAAATTAGTCCCGGTTTATCCAACAAGACATGACACTGCTTCCTTGGGCACATTGATATCTGGAATCACACCATTCTAATGAACTTGAAGTCATACGGTTCAAGGTAGAAAGCATAAACCAGGAAGGTTACAATGACACCAGTCCTATAACACACATGTATTTACATATATGCGCATGGATATTACCTTCTTCACTGCTTGTTGTAATGTCCAACAGCTTACGAATTATCGTCTCAGGAGTTATATCAAAGTTTTTCAAGCAGACAGCAACTAGAAGCAACTGAATTATGAGATTACCTTAGGAAACAATGCACGGCAGGAAGCACACCAAGTCCCGTAGAATTCTACAATAACTAATCTATCACCAGCTTGGCCTAAAGCACTCAAAAACTCTTGAGTAGAATGAATGTCGACCATATTCGGAACACTTCTTTCCCACCATTTGGGCTGGTCCTTGTCTCGTTCGGCAACAGTTGCCTGTACCTGCATTCAGTACACAATAACCTATTACACAAACATTCTTATACAACATCAGCAATCAGCATAAGCCCAAACTTAAGAAAAACTAACAAAACATCAATTTTTCCATTTGATTTTCGACATCCCTTTTCATAAACCTTTTGGGCAACTGATACCACAAGCCAGACTTATCAAAAATATAAAACTTGGCAGCTATAGCAGCGAAATGCACCGGAATATGACAACTTCAACAAATGGGGTTCCCAAAAATGCTTCTAATTTGCAGAAACTTGCCAATTGAAACCCAATTCACGAATAAAAATTACCAAAAGCTATTACATGCGGCCAAATTACAACATTTCAACAAATGGGTAATCGTGAATTCAATCAAATACTAAGCAGATAACAAAAAAATGAAAGAAAAATGCCCAGTATGGATAGAATTACCTTGATATTTACCAGCTGCTTTCTGGGTCTGAAAGCGAAGTGAGCAACCGACGAATACGAAAGGGGATAAACCCTCCTGTATGGGTTTTGATTGGCTGGGAGGCCCGGTTGCAGAGAACTGACAGAGGGGGCGAAGGAGGTAAGCAGAGACGAAGAGAAACAAAACGAGTGGAATGGTAATCTCAAGACATCAGCCATTTAATTGAATGAAAGAAGAGGAAATTACAGAGCTCTGGAGAAATCTGAGAAAAGGGTAAGAGGTGGGAGAGGTCAAATCTTCATGGAGATTGAGGGTCAAGGCAGAGAAGAAGAAAGGCCATGGCTTTTCGGAAAAAAAGAGGGGGTTTTGCAATAGTATCTGCTCTGCTGCGTGTGTGAACCATATGGTACCAGAGGAAAGACGCTGTTGTTTGGGTCCTTCTACTTTTCTTTTTTCTTTTTTTTCTTTTTGGAATTTTTGGAATTTTTCAACTTTTTAATTTTTGAACTTTCCAATTTCACGGGTTTGTTTAATTGATCTTTTTTTATTTATTTATTTATTTTTTTTATTTATGGAAAAAGGATCCTCTTAGATCCCTTCCATCAAATTCACAAATCCAGATTCTTGAAATTTAATCCAACGGCTAAAGTTATTATAACTTTTAAAGGGGAGGGAATCATGTTTTTAACTTTTAGATCAAATTTCAAGAGCCCGGATTGGTGGATTTTGTGGAAAGGATCCGAAGATGATCATTTTTTCCTTTTTTTATGTGTTAAATTATTATTTTTTAGATTTTTTTAATAAATTATATTTATTTATTAAAATATGCAAAAAAAGAAAATGAAGCCCACCATAGACTACCTGGGTATTTTTTTTCATTTTTTTAATGTGTAATTTTCATTCAAAATTTAAACGGTCTTGAATTACTATTTTTGTCCCTTACTAAATAAAGTCCTTTTCAAAGGCTAATAAGGAAGGGGCATAGTGGCATTTTGAATGTTTGCCTTTTTTATCTTTCTCACTCTAGAGCAACAACGTTAAATGGTTAGGTAATTAGTTGTTAAGAAAATTAGTGATGAGTGGGTGCATAATAATTGTTTTTCGTCACTGAGGTAAAACATCATTTGCACAAGTATCATTAATTCACCATACAAATGTTTTAATCAAATATTTTATTCTTTTTGTCGTCATCTAAGGATCATCTTTAAATCTTTAATAAATTCATTTTATATTAAGACCATTTAATCATCTATACAAATCAAACAAATTAAAACTCATCACAAAAATGTTACTATTATCGTAATTGTCTATTTGTTCGACATATATATATACGTATGGTTAAATGATTTCGAAATTAATTAATTAAATATTCCTAAAAATAATCTCAGGTCATCATCTAAAGATGAATGGCTTAATACATGGCCTGAGCCAAGTATTATCCCGTGAAAAATGCGTATCTTTTATTGTTTAGAGTCTAAACTTGTCCGTGTACAGGATCTCGTCCTCATCATTGCTGATAGTGCATTGACTAAGCCCTAAACTTGAAACCCGAAACATAACTTGTATGAGAAACAACTGACCAGATGCAGTGTGGCACTAAAGCCAATGTTTTCGAGATACAATGCCACCCGCAGCCAAACTGCTTTCCAATTTTTCTCTGCAGTACAACATACATAGAATGATTACATATCAATCTATTCTATATGTATATATAAAGAATGAAAAAAGAGACGAACTAAGGAGAAGAGAGGGAAGTACATTTGGTGTTGTTTTGCCCGAACTCCGATCAGGGAATGTGATGACATTTCGCCCCATGTTTTTTTTTCGCTTGATTTCAGAGAAAGATTGGCGTTGCATCATCTCGGCGCGCTCGCTCGCAGAGAAAGATTAGATTGGCGTTTGCATAATTTAAAAACTATATGTCCTATATTGTCTTTTTACATAATTTAAAAACTTATCAGTTGTGTTTGAGTTCTCCATTGAGAACGTGTTTATGATGAGAGTGAAAGCTGCAGAATTCGTGATACAAAAGACAGTGCGAAAGAGATATTTTTGTTTCAGAGTTTAGGGTTTTTGTTAGGGTTTTGTGATATGGAGTCTCGAGTTGTTGGGAATGGAAGGATCGATACGGAGTATCGACGTGTTGTAAATAGAAGGTTTCAAGTCAGCCCGATGATCCGTTTCTCACAGTTCGGAAAGGTCTACCTAGGTTTATTTCTTTCGTTTGATTTCTTTTTGCTATGATCTACTTTTTTTAATGTTTTTTTTTTGGCTATAATTTCTCTTTAATTCTTTTACTATTCGTCCTTTCTTCTCAGTTTTTGGTTTCGTTTTCAAATTTTGTTCTTTGATTTTCAGGAATCGACATTTTCATGAAGCAGCTGGTGAGATCTTTCTTGCTACACTCTCATAAGATGTTTTTTCTAGACTTTTTTATTTTACTTGGAAATTTTATTCTATTAAATTATCTTTTTGATCAATTTGTTTTTGTATCATTGCTTGATATTTCCATGATCGTGCTGTATAGAAACAAACAATATATAAAATATGGGTCTTTTGAAATAGGTCCAAAATTTGAAAAATTGGACTTATTTCAAAAATCAAAAGTCACTAAAAATTGGACCTATTTCAAAAGATGAGGTCTAAAAATGGGCATATTTCAAATTTTCCCTATTGTTGGAAATTTTGGGTCATTTGATGTATTGTTGTGATACAATCATTTCTGAAAATGCTTTTAGCTGACGTAATTACCTAAATCTTTTGTGTTTTATATGGTTGAAATTGAATTTCAGTCTCCCATTTATCTAGTGTATATGTACTAATCTCTTGATGAATTTCTCTCTTTGCAAATATTTATGACTAAAATCAAAGTACATCTCGTTGTGTGTGTGTGATCTGATGCACACCATGAACTCACAATCAAATATTTATGTTCTCTTCTATTGACTAGGCCTTTTACTGAATTTGACGTTGTACCACGAAGCATGGGCTGCTGAGATTATTCATTTGTTACGTTTCATCTTTCGTTTGCATAGTTGGATCATATTGCTCATCTTTGTGCGTATTTTGTCTTTAATCGAAAGGACTCCTTGTATCATCACCCTCTCTATATAGCCTGAATTTTCCCAGGAAAATGTGAACGCAGAGCATCCTGCATTGCTGCATGAATCAAAGGTGTATAACAAACTAAAGGAAAGGGGTAATGACCCTAACCACTATTATTTATACTTATCGGTTGTTTGGTACTAACCTCTTTTAACTCTTCGTTGTGGGGGGTCTGTATACCACTTTGGCGGCTGGAATTTCAAGAGTGAGATGGTTTGGAGTGGAAGGAGACTACAATGCTCTTATGATGGACGTAATGGGAGTTAGTCTCGACACTTTATTCAACTGCTGCAGCAGGAAAATCTCTCTGAAGACCGCTCTCATGCTTGATGATAAAATGGTAACGATTTACCCTACAAATGCATATGTTTCTGGAATCTACTCATCTAACTTCCAGATTGATTATATTCATCGTGAGATTTATGTTAGATCAATCGGGTGGAGTTTGTCCATTCCAAATCATTTCTACACTGGGACATCAAGCCAAATAACTTCCTCGTTGCATCTCAGCAATTGCGTGAGGTCTTTTGATTTGTTTTTTTTTTTTAATGTCCTGTGTAACTTGAAATATACTTATATATATAGTTTTATTCCGTGTTCTGAATGCATCAGTCGTCCTCTGCGTTTGTGTAGGTTTACATTGGCAGCTTCAGTCTTGCTAAGCAGTATAGAGACACATCAACTCATCAGCATATTCGTTACAGGTTGGTGGTTTGTCTTTCCTTATGAGACTAGTAATTTGTAAGTAAAAAAAAAAAAATTATGTATTAATAGTTATATGTGAACTGATGGCTACCGTGCTTCTAATCTTGAGTTCTCGTGTATATAATGCAGAGACAGTATGAAGTGGAAACCTAATGCAACATATCCAAGCATCAATACTCACCGTGGCGTTGGTAACTGAATTTTCTTTCCGTCTTTCTATCTTCCCTTGCCTCCGGCATTCTTCCTCTCCTCTCCCTTCGTCCAGCTGACTTTAAATAGTTTTACTTTAACGTTCATAGAACAAAGCTGCCGGGATGATTTGGAATCACTTGGATATGCACTTATGTACTTTCTACAAGGAAGGTAAATCTTTTGCCTTCCTGTTATGCCTTGTGTTATTTTTTAGGAGTATTCTATTTAGTTACGATGTTCCTTTGTAACTTTTCTTTTCCAGTCTGCCTTGGCAAGGGGTTCAGCAAGTACTAGAAATGATGAAAAGTTTGAGAGGATCTGTGAAATAAAAGAGTCAACTTCAATAGAGGTAAGCTGAAATATTGATGATTGAAGTACAATTGATGTAAAGGTGACCCGAGCCAACAAGGCTCCCCGCTTTGTGAGGGTCGGAGGGAGGGGAGAGAAATGTTTGTCGTACCTTACCTTGCTTTGAAAGAGATTGTTTCCACAACTCAGACCCGTTCGGTCACAAATGAGCAACATTTCCGTTGTGCCAAGCTTGCCTTCTGAAGTACAATTACCGTGCGTGCTTTGTGAGGGTCGTAGGGAGGGGAGGGAAAAGTTTGTTGTACCTTACTTTGCTTTGAAAGAGACTGTTTCCACGACTCGAATCCGTTTGATCACAAAGAAGCAACCTTTCTCTTGCGCCAAGACTTGCCTTCTGAAGTACAATTAATGTGCGTGCTTAAAATTACTTGCAAGTATTGATTAGTCATTGCTATCTTAATTCGTTCGTAGGAGTTACGCCGAGGCTATCCAAGGGAATTTGCGGCATACTTGAACTACTGCAGGTCTTTAGGTTTGATGAAAAACCGGATTATGCTTACGTGAGGAAGCTCTTTCGCCGCCTTTTTCATCGAAAAGGTTGAAAACTTTGTACTTATAATGTTTTTCATGCATGTACCGTTCTCATAGCAATGCCGTGCAATTAACCATGTCAGCTTATATGCTTGTTTTCTTGCTTCAGGCTATCGGTGTCACATTCCCGTCCGGGGTCCATTACATTCCGGACCCGCTCTACTACCGTAGCACGATATTATCCGTTTTGGACCTCGACTACGTCTTTACGGTTTTGTTTCTGGGAACTCACACGAGAACTTCCCAGTAGGTCACCCATCATGGGATTGCTCTCGCGCGAACTCTCTTAACTTCGGAGTTCCGATGGAACCCAAAACTAGTGAGTTCCTAAAAAGCCTCGTGCTAGGTAGGAATATGAATATACATATAAGAATCACTCCCCTGGGCGATACGAGATCTTACAATCCATCCCCTTAGGGACCTAACGTTCTCGTCGGCACACTTCCAGCCAGGGATTGGCTTTGATACCAAATTGTCACATCCTGGTCCAAGATCCACCACATCCCGAGCCCGCTCCATTACCGTAGCACGATATTGTCTGCTTTGTGCCCCGACTACGCCCTCACGATTTTGTTTCTGGGAACTCATACGAGAACTTCTCAATGGGTCACCCATCATGGGAGTGCTCTCGCGCGCTACTCGCTTAACTTCGGAGTTCCCATGGAACCCGAAGCCAGTGAGCTTCCAAAAGACCTCGTGCTAGGTAGGAATAAGAATATACATATAAGAATCACTTCCCTGGATGATGTGAGATCTTACAATCGGCGTGATTTTAAGTATGATTGGGTTCTTGGACAGACCCGCTTGTTACATGCATAGCCCCTGAAAACGCTTGCAGGTGGTGAGGAAGGCCGCTTGTTACATAGCCTGATAACGGTTGCGGGTGTCGAGGAAGGCCGCTTGTTACATAGACTGAGAAAGCTTGCGGGTGAGGAGGAAGGTGTGTAGCTTGAAGATCTCCGAACCTTGCTCCGAAGTTACCCAAGATAGAAAAACGTTTACTGTACTTGGGTTGGTTTTGGACTCAACGTAGGCAAAATTTTTAAATATCGATCTAGTAATTAATTTAGGATGATAATTAATTGCCTCAAAGAAAGTAGTTAAACGCTCAATTAAATTCTTATTTGTAATAAAACAATATAAAATGCTGATATAGAAATAAGTCAATGGACCTCACAATCAAAAGTTTAAAAGACATACAAAGTTTCAATCAAGGAAATGTCGTCCCCAGGAATTGGAACCTAATTTTTACTAGTATCATCTCTTTACAGAAGTTACAAAATTACAACTCGGCATTCAGAGGGTGGATCCTGTTCATGGCACAGTTGCTATTACATGAAGCAACTAGACAGAAGAACGACATTGCCAGCGAAACTAAGATGTCGCAACAAGTGAGCTCACAGATCATGGCTACGGAAACTAACCACGTCGCAATGAGTGAGCTCCGGGATCATGAAATAACTGATACTTCTACCTTTCTGCTATGCTGGATCGTAATCTATTCATGACCTCATAATCTCGCAAGCACATAATCTTGCAGGTTACATAATGGCGATACCTCTCCATCCACCGCTCAAACTTCACAAAGCTGACTCCACCGGGATACTCCTTGTGTGGACATCAAGCAGTAGGCAAAAGAACAGAATTTGGAAATGATAGAGATCCATTGTTAGGAGCACCCTGAATATTGAGAATCGTTGTGACCAAATTGTATATGTGGACATTTTCAAAACTAGGAACCTTGCGACCTCTTGCAAACTGAGGACCATGCCCAACGAATATGGTCCTCATGGAAAAAACAGCATTGTCATAACCATGTGATCCTCCACACTCTCTCCGCTTTGTCCTCTTTTGCTCTACCTTAAATCCCTCTCCAACCAACCCTACTATAGGCGTAATTCGATCACTCGC
>JADOBS010299873.1:0-10135 GCA_015708375.1 Cydonia oblonga | reverse complement strand
GTTTACCAATCGCTCGTTCAATTGCAGAGTCAGATTCCAACTTCGCTTTTACCATCTTGCTAGATGGAATACCAACAAAGAAGGCACATAGATTTTTCTTTTTTTTTTTTCTTTTTTCTTTTAATCATGAGATAGAGAAATTAGAGAGGAGTTGGTGAGTAATTAGAGTTGGCTGCTTTGTAACGCAATCACTGGGGCGTGTGACATGTCATCAGATAGAGGGCCCCACTCTTAACTATATACAGGTCAGCGCAAAGCTTATTCCTCAGGCAAATTGGAGCAACGAGCAAGTAAAAGTTTCTTGTACGGCAATTGACGGATTAGGGGTTTTTCCTTTGCACCTGAGATCTCAGGACCAGGTTCCCGACCGACGGTAGCCGCCTGATATCACTCTATCCGGGGGTGGGGTTTTAGCCGGAAATTCCCACCCGGCGGCGAGTTCCATCGATACACAAATCATTAAGGATTGCGCTGTCAATTGATCATTACACATTCAAGGAAAAAAGAATAGGCAACAAGATATGGTCCATGCATATTTTGGCATTTATTAACCAGATGATCGACATTTGCTAACAACAACAATAATAAATTCAACAGTCAGGTGCTACAACAACACATCTGAAAGAAACTAACACTTCGAAACTTAGAGAGAGAGAGAGAGAGAGAAGAGGGCAAGAGAGAGAATATGAGATAAGATTGTATCAGTCTACAGCTTAAAAACTAAACTACCGTCTGAATCAAAATAAACAGACTAAGCTCTCTCTCTATCCTTTACTTCTCTACCGGCGGGGCACCGGAGAGGAGCACGAAAATTCAATGTTTCCAGTCGTCCGCTCGAGACCTATCTCCATTTCCTCAACAAAAGATAAACAATATTGTTCCTCTGAAGATGGATAGGCTTGTCAGTCTCTAATCAGCTTGAAAACCCTCCCTTCGCCCCTCCGGCAGCCTTTGTTTATGATCAAATGAATATGGAAGCAAAAACAAACATGAAATTTAGAAGCGTACCAATACAACATTTGGGTAATCCAATACCCTGCAGAGCCATTGATCCTTAGCATCAGCACCCCTCCTCCGAGTTCTCTGGAAGAACCAAAGCAGAGAAGAAATGCGGTCGACAGTGCTTTGAATGCCATTGCAATTGTGGCACCTGATCGTCATTGCAACAGCCCCAGCCCAGGACCGTAAGTTGTTTACTCATCTTCGTTCAAAAGCCACTGCAGGAACCATCTCGCGGGTTATATAAAAGTCACCCGCAGAACATTTTTCCCCCCAACAAACAACTGTTTAACTTGGGCAGAAGCCACCACAGTAAGAGATGAAACAGCTTCAAGCTACATGCCAGGTCTCAGGATATCAACAAATTGCGGAATATCATCCCTGGGACCCTCGAGGGATCGATACATGTATAGTATATCAAAATTATCACCCATTTCCCCCCCTTCTTCACTCTTCATCACTTCCACCACAAGACGAGGCAGTTCTCGAGCAATCGCCCAACAACCTTGACGTGTTAATGAACATGAAGACATCCAAAGGAATCTCATATTGTAATAGTGATGCAAACCAGAACGCAATGCTGTATCCCCAAATGGGCTGTCCCTTATTTCAAGCTTTTGCAATTTAGGGCAGCCCTCAAGCACGTATTTCAGCCCTGAGTCACTATCGCCAGCAAAGGCAACTGAAAGAGTTCGAACCAACCTTCCATATTGTCCAATGTAGCTGAATGCTCGATCGGTCAATAAACCAGACACAGCAAGGCGGGTGAGCTTCTTACAGTTCATAACTATTGCTCCAAAACCTTCATCCATAGATTCACCAGTAACATGGTCAGGCCGGCGGCGCCCCATTATACAAAGACGAAACACCACAAGTTCTGAGCAATTCTTTGACATTGCTATTACAGCTGCATTTGTCATTCGCTGACAGAAATACAAAATAGACCGCAGTTTTCTGCAACCCTCGGAAATTGCTTCGAGACCCACCTCAGAAACAGGGCCTTCTGCATCCTCCTGAGCATTAACAGGAAAAACCCGAAGCTCACGCAGTTCCTTGCAAGTTACAGCCACTGCCTTAAGTCCTTCATCACATATTGAATCGAGTACCTGCACAAAGATATCAATATTAAAATTCAAAAGTCAATTGTCTCCAGAGTGTTTACATATTATTACACAGAACGCGTACCCAGAAAGACTGGAGTTTGTGGCATTGGGATATGACTGGTTTAAGTTGTTCCGCTGTGATGTTTGCATAGCTGAAGTTCAGAGCGGTGAGATTACTACAGACAGGGTAAATTACAGGAATGTAATCCAGTAAGATCTCCCGGAACCCAGATAGACAAACTAACGATTTGCAAGCAGCAAAAGCAGAGACATAATCCAGTTCTTGATCACCCTGATCCAGTTCTTGATCACCCTGAGCCATGCCCTCAGCTAAATTGAATGAGCCCGTTCCTAAGTGTGTCAGTTGAGGAGCTCGAACCATCAGGCGGTAAAGCTGCCCAATTGAAACATACCGGTTCAACCTCAGTTTCTTCAGGGAAGGTGACCTAGCCACTAGCTTCTCCAATGCCTCAAAATTTACATGGCATTCCACACAATCGAACATCAGAGATTCGAGACAAGTTTGACTCTCCGGAAAACAAGATATCCAATCTACATCATCGTCCATAACCTCGGTATCAGTCAGATCAAGCACTCTAAGCTGTCTGCAAAATACACACACACACACACATTAACCTCACTATTCGATTCCCCACTGCAATTTCACATTATACTTCATATGGAACAAAGACAAAGCATAGCATCCAAACAAACCCCGAAACCCGAAATAGATCTAAAAGCACTAATCAGATCCAAACAATAACACCCATTAAAGCTTCAACCTTTCTACTTTAAAACCCATTTCACGGATCTAACCCACCATTGTTTACACTAATCAAAACTTAATTAAAGTATTGATCTGAAACTAATTAAGAAATTAGCAAAGTACCTGCACTTGCTAGCGAGGACGGCGAGCCCACTAGTCCCGAACCCATCGCAGCAAACTAGGACCAGCTCCTTGAACCCAGCAAACGACTCAGCCAAGAGGGCAAGATCGTCATCCGTCACGGACATCCGCTTCAGGCAGAGCTTCTCGAGCCAAGGGTAAGCCTTGGCCATGGAGGACACCCACGGTGCCAAGTGGGCCCCCCAATTGGCCGGCATGAGGTTGAAATCGGCGAACCGGGGCTTGCCCTTGATGGTCACGGCCCGGACCCGGGTGAACCGGGCAGTGGCCCGGCGAGGAGAGACAGCGTAACAGTTGCCAATGAAGAGCTCGGATCGGGTGAGGGCCTCTGCGCGGTACCAGGACTTGCAGACCAATGAGGCGCTACTGCGGTCGCGGCGGGAGGTGAGGAAGCAGAGGACGTTTTCCAGAACGTTCTCGAGGACTTGGTCCGGGTAGGGGACGGTATACTCGACAGAGGTACCTACGCCGGAGCCGGATACTCCGGAGCAGTTGCGGGACTTGCTGGAGGGGATTGGACCGTCGATGAGATCCAGGGGGGGAGATCGGTCGTCATCCTCGGACATTTGGGATGAGGAGGATGAAGGGATTGATGGGTCCTCACTCATAAAGCCCTTCCTTCTCACTTCTCTCTCCCTCTCTCTCTCTCTCTTAACAGTCTGAAACTGGGATGGTGATCTGAGTTTTGGGTTTTTGATCAGATAAAAATATCAAAAATCGAATCCTTTTCTTCCTTTTTTTGGTGAATTTCTTAATTCAGATCATGTTATGGGCTCTCACGAGGGAGGGAATTGGATTTGGGGGTTTTGATTTGATGAGAGAGAGAGAGAGAGAGGGAGGTGGTTGATATGCAGAAATGGAGATGGTGGGTTGGGATTAGTTTAATTGGTCACAGGCGAGAGTGAACAGTAGGGTTCTGCTGTCTGTGTCTCAGTGTCTATCTGAGCTTTGGGATTCTCCATGCTCTCTCTCTCTCTCTCTCTCTCTCTCTCACTCTATTTCTCTCTTCTTTTCTCTCTATTTTATCTGTAATATCCTTCCCATCCAATGGCTCTCCATACTTGTCCATTATTTGGGGGTTTTCCCTTTACAAACCCCTTGTCTTTTTTCTCTTCTTTTTCTTCTAATATTTTATATTTTATAATGTTATTTGACGGTATAAAATCGTTTTCAGTCATTTAAAAATGTTTTTCAAATGAGTTTTTAACTAGTATTGAACTTGCTATGCACGTCAATTTTTTTAGAGCTCGTTTGAAATACTTTTAAAATAACTAAAAGTGTTTTTGATTGAGTGCTTTGTGAAATAAATCATTAATAAAAATATAAGTGAATCTTGGAAAATCACTTGAAATGCTTCTTGCAAAAATACATCAATTACTTTAAGTGTTTTTGTAATTGAAAAACACATTCACCAAAAGCATCAGTTACTTTATGTTATTTTGAAATCAATCATTAATAGAAATGCAAGTGAATCATGGAAGAACACTTGAAATATTTCCTGCAAAAAGTATCAGTCACTTTAAGTACTTTTGGATTCCAAAATCCTTTCATAAAAAAAGCATCAGTTATTTTAAGTTCTTTTAAAACCAATCATTAGTAGAAATATAAGTTGATCCTGTAAAAGTACTTGCAATGCTTCCTGCAAATAAACATAAGTTACTTTTAAGTGTTTTTTGAATCTACAAACACATTCACCAAAAAGCAGCATTTACTTTAAGTGCTCTTGGAATCAATTATTAGTAAAAATACAAATAAATCTTGAAACAGTACTTTAAGTGCTCATGAAATTCAAAAATATTTTCATAAATTCAATAATTTTAAAAACACATTCAAACGAACTTAAAAAATAAAAAAATAAAAAAACTATAATTTTTGTTGGGATGTTGATATAAAGCAAGTACAAATTTCTCATTGGGCCATCTAGACAATGCGTATTAGTACAAGAGGGAGCGTGTTTGGAGATCCATGTTTTCAATTTGGGGTTGAAATGTAAATGTCAATGATCGTACGTATTATCCTTATCAAAACACAACTTTAAGCCTTTGCAATTTGCATGTTGATAATTATCTAATTACTATTAATACTTGACAAAAAGGAAAAAACAAAGTCGTGTCGTTTTACATTTAATCGATGAAACGATAAAGTCATTGCATAAATCTTGTTCTATCTTTTTTTTTGTTTTTTTGGAAAAAAATTGAAAGAAAGCATGTGATTTTAGCAGCCAAATCTGACTTCCCGGCATGATTTCTTAGTTAAGATGAATGGATCGTACCAAGAAAATTTGAACATTTAGTTGTTAGTTATATTTATATTCTAAAAAGGAAGTTCAAAAGTTCAAACCATTTTTTCACTAAAGTCTGTTTGGTTTGTAGATTTGAGACCAGTGACAGGATATAAATCATTGTTGGGATTATGAAACTAGTAATACGATTATTGAGATCTGTCACCATGTGAAGATGTGTCTATCATACTTAAAAATCTTTCCGTCATGAGCAGTTATTTTATTGTAACTTGCAAATGCATATACAGTAAAACATCTCTATAGTGACACTCTATAAGGAAATAACCTCCTCATAGTCATAAAAATTTCTGGTCTTAATTTGGGGCAGTTATAATGATTTTGTTGCTCGGAATTTTTCTATTGATTGAATAATTATTTTAAAAAATTACCCAAAACTCATGGGTTTGAGTTAGAGTTGTTAAAAATCGCAGAAAATGAAACCGATCTTGAAACGCATATTTTCCTTCTCAAAATCAAACAATCTACCCACTCGAATCACACTAATCAAACTAAAAGCTCATACTGGTTATAAAAAAAAGTCTAACTGGAGGTGTCGTATATCCCATGGGCTGGTTGGTCGTCGTTGGATGGGGAGAGGAGGAACATGGAATCGTACAAATGAGGCTAGGTGGTGGTGCTTAGTGGTGGGCTTTATTGCTTTAAAACAAAAACATTAAAGTCACTCAGTACTATAGTCTGGTGGTATTCTTCTTCGCTTAGAAGTGAGAGGTCTTAAGTTTGAATCTCGTAAATGGCAAATTCGATACCAAATTAGGTTGCCCATTGTGTGGTTTAGCCGAACTCTCTCATCCCCTTAGTGTAAAATATATTGTTGTACTAAAAAAATAGAATTAAGATTGGTTTAGTGTGTAGACTAGAGGTAAACAGATGTATTAAAACTAAGATTGTCTAAAATACCCTTAGATTTAAAGTTCTTTAACGGAATATGTGCAGTGAGACCAAAACAGTTGAAAATCTTAGTTTTTCAGGAGGCAAAGTGACACAAAACCAATTTTAGGAGTAAATTGAGACTAAATGGCAGTTTTAGGGACCATCAATTAATAAGCCTTTTTTTTAAGGGTAGTTCTATTCACACACAATTTTTACTTCTCACAAACTCTTGTTAACTTTTATCCATTCATCTTCTTTAATTTATTATATTCGACGATCGAAAATTAAAAGGGTAGTGAGAGGTAAAAATGGTGTTTAAATAGCATCACCCTTTTAAAGTATAAGCTCGCTCTAATTGTCATTTTATTTCTAACAAGTAAGATATTAGTATGTATATTTACACACGTGTCATAGAGGGGAAAAAAATTTGGTGACTCTTGGAGCCTTGGAGGTGATTATTGCACTCATTTTCTTCAAGGCAATAGAAGAGCCTCATCAATAGTTAGCTAGACAGTATACATTTCTCATTTGATCAATTGAAGAAATGTCACAAGCTATATCATTATTCTAATCTACACTAAGACCATCTCCAATCCTTGAGGATAAAGTTTCAAATTTTAAGCCAGAAAATTTTAGGTCATAACCTAGAAACTGTTTTTCTCTTCCAACCCTTATGGCTTAAAATTTTAGCCCGAGATTATTAAACAATTATTTTAGCCTAACTTTATTTTTTTCGGTAACTTTTTTGAAAATAAAATTTATGTAAATTATCCTAATTTATTATTGTGAACGTTATATTCTAAAAATATTTAAATTCCGATAAGTAATTAAAAATCATATAAATACATAGGTATTTATAAAGTTTTAAGTTAAGTTTGATTTAAATTATTTCTTAAATTATTTCAGACGTTAGATTTAATTTTGAACTGTCAAATCTATTTTTACCATTAGATTTGATCATAGCCATTTGATCATAACCCTTTTAGCTTTTTCCATCCCTGTTTTTATCCCCCACCTTTTTGCACAATTGACCTGTGGTTTCGGATCTCCTCCCCAGATCCAGGTTTTTCCCTTCTCAAGGTTCTCTTGATTTGGGTTTAATTCAAGACTTGGGTTTGACTTGGGGTCGTTTGGTGGGTCGAACCCATTTTCATCCCGGTGGCCTCAATGCACTGAGGTTGAATTAATTTAGTTTCTTTGAGTTTCTTAGTTTAGTCCTGGTCTTCCTAAGAATATTGCTCTTTAGGGTTCCTAGGTTTTCTTAGGTTCACTAGGAGAGCGCTGTCTGTATATTGTATTCGGCGTTTGGCGTCGAATTACCTTGATTTGGTCCAACCAATCCAAGTCGTTGAAGACTTTCTTAGTTGGTGGTTCAGGCTGGGTTTGCAGCGTGTGGAAGGATTATGGAAGTCATGGTCGCTTTGTAATGTGGGACGCTCTTTTTCCTTAGACCGATTTGAAAGTTTCGACAAGATTTTATTGAGTCCCATTATGCACGATATCCTCAGTTTGTTCTCAATTGTACTCGTGTTGCGTTGTTTGCAATGAATATCTAATATCGTCTTTCTCTTGGAGATGGCTTTGTATAGAAGTGACCTGGCAGATGAGACTTTGTATAGACAAATGGTGGGGAGTTTGCTATACTTAATTGCAACTAGGCCGGACATCATGTTTGTAGCAAGCTTATTGGCTAGGTTCATGCATAATGCTACCAAGAAGCATATGCGGACATCTAAAAGAGTTCCGAAATAGATACAAGGCACTGTGAACTATGGCATTGCCTATGATAAAGGAAAATATGCAGTGTTGATTGGTTATTGTGACAATGACTGGAGTGGAAGTGAAGATGACATGAGAAGCACATCATGTTATGCTTTTAATCTTGGTTCAGGGGTGTTTTCTTGGGCCTCAATCAAGCAAAGCAGTGTAGCTCTCTCAACTGCAGAGGCATAATACATCAGTGCAGCACAAGCCACTGCACAAGCCCTTTGGCTGAGATTTGTGCTCTCTGATTTTGGAGAAGAGCAAGCAGAACCAACTCAGTTGCTATGTGATAAAACTTCAGCTATTGCCATATCAAAGAATCCAGTTCATCATCACAAAACCAGACATATTAATCGAAGATTCCATTTCATCCGAGATGCATTTCAAGATGGTGAGATTGATCTACTGTATTGCAAGACTGAAGAACAGATTGCAGATATCTTCACCAAAACTTTAGCAATGGATCGATTTGAATTTATGAGGAAAGCTCTAGGAGTGATTTCAGCACAACATTTAGAAGGGAGTGTTAGTTTATAAGTGTATATGCTGAAATGTTATAAGAACTAAGAGTATAACTCAGTTTAAATGTCAGCCATTGGATCACAATCCAAGTGTGCAGCTAAGATGTAATCTTAGAGTAAGTGATAGTTTATGCCATGTGTCATTACCTCATAGGGTAGATGAATGAATGGCTAGATTTGAATGATGTAATGAAGGAATATTCTATTCCCAAAGGTTACATGTGCAATGTGCGTGTGAATGAAAGAAAGTAGCTCATTTGCTTCTTCTTCAAGCTCTCTCTCTCTCTGAAATCTCTCTTTCTCTTGAATCTTTCATCTTCTTAAGATTTCCAGTTTCATTGGTTGTTGATTTGAAGCTTACATACAAGATAATAGTCTGTGTATGCTAACAAGAATACATCTGCAAAATTATATGCTTATGTACTTGAAATATGAACTGCTCACTCGTAATTCCAACGATTCCATTGTACAACTGGGATTCAGGTAAGAATTTTGGGAATGAAATTGAGTAACGATAATAAAATATTTTCTCACCAAACCATATCCTTAATTATTATTTTTTGGTGATACTGATTTCAATTTTGATTCTTGAAAGTTCGTATAAATTTCAACGGGAATTAACTTCATACTCATTTGAATGGAACGCCTTAAATTTCGGTTTCATTTCCAATCATTCTCATTCCGATTCTGGATATGTAAACGTTCCATTGAGGTTATGTATATAAGTAATTATAGACAAACTTCTAATTACGTATATGTAAGCAATATAACTTGATACATAAACTGTAATTTGGTTGAAACCATGCACCGATGTAAAAGTCTACGAACAAATAGAAATTATAATAGCACAAAGTAGCATCATAGGTTTTATCTCCTGGTAAATCTTCTGGGAGGAGATCTTATCAACTAGCAGGTTTCCTTTTTCCCAAAAACTTCATTTTTTTTGTTTTCTGGTGTGGATATGGCAGACAAGCTTCTGTGTATATATAGTTGTTTCAATAGGATTATTATTATTATTTTCACCCAACCAAAGAAGAATCCTACACCAAGAGAAGGGGCGCTTCCAATAAATCTGGGTGCAGTGAAACACGAACTCTCGATCACTAAAACAATTAACTACTTGCTATTTCAATAAGATTACTCGCACGCGAGTATTTTTTCTGTATACCATACAGTTCTAAAAACATTACAGTCGCCGCTGCTACTGAATACTGATTATTGCACTGGACGAAAGTCACAAAACCAATAAATGAGACCCTAATCTCTGAGAATTATTGAAGCAGCGATTTTATATTTTATTTTTTGAAAATTGAGGTTGTAATAAGACAGCTAATTTTTCTAGTGCTCATCTGCAAACGTTGGCTGGGATGCATTGTCAAAAGTAGAAGCTAGCTTTTTCTCTTATAGGTTTAACTTTTACTGGTCTGTGATTGACGATCAGCGTTTGGATGAGTAGGCTTTTAGCATGGCTACGAAAATGACAGAAGCTAAGCTATGCATATGTATGAGTCTCTGACGGTGAGGAGGAAAGAGATAGGTCTATGCATGCTGTACGTCCACTTCCGGATATCAGGAAGAAATGCTTCCACCACTGCTATCTTGATTTGGCCTGCATTTGTCCATCTCGATAAACCCAAAAAAAAAAAAAAAAAAAAAAAAAAAAAAATTT
>JADOBS010299872.1:0-10134 GCA_015708375.1 Cydonia oblonga | reverse complement strand
TTTTTTTTTATCCATTTTTAGAAGATAAGCCCTATGAGTTACATAGAAAAACAAATGAGATCTCAAATTTACACCATTAGAGTAGACTGAAATATAAATGTGATTTTGATATTCTGGATTTGCATCTTTCCACTAGAGATGCTCTAACAGTATATCCATTTACTGTTAGGTCTGGTTACTTTCTAGTTAATAGGTTGTTGATTAAGGATCTAACTGTTAACACTGGCCCTTTTAGGCCCACCCAACAACATAAGCCCAAGGAAAGACCAAGAAGCCCAAGGCGTATAGAGTTCGAAGAGGGCCGACCCTAGTGCTTAGGCCAAGCGAGACAAAAGAAGGATTACCCGACCACGCAGAACGCGTGGGCATGCTGACAGCTTTATGCCACAAGTCTTCAAGGACAGAACTACTCAAGTGCTACTCATACCATTCAACAACATGCAGACAACAGTAGAGACCTAGGATGCGATGTAAGGGCAATTGGGGCAGTGCTTAGCAAAGCGAGGCAGAGTATATTTGAGTCCGTTTAATTTTAGCTCATCTTGCAAGGCCACTTAGTTTCATTTAGTTAAGTTTGTTAACCTTACAATTTGAGTGTTAACACTAACAATTGAAAATCTCAATGTTTAAAATGTACCCAAACATACTAGATATTTTCAAAGTGAAAATTTTGAAAGCTAAAAAAAGGAAGTGAAAATCTTCCTACGTCTTACTCGCCGGTAAATGAAACACCTACATTTGAGTTCCTCTCTGGCGGGTGGATGCCACATCCGAACTCAGCTCTCTCGAGTGAGCTCGTGCCCAATATTTTTTTTGAGATTTAGGTGGCTGTTGGATTTGCTCGTTAAGGTTAGTTTTAGTTATTTGACTTGAATTTATATACCAAAAGTTCAAAGGTTATGTCATGAAAAGGTAAATCATTCTAATTAATATTTGGCTCCGAATGCTTTAAATCTCGAAGTAAGATTTTCTCCTCTCTCATCTCCTTCCTTTCTCTCTCACTTTCATTTTTGTATTCTTCTTTATAAAAAAAAAGTCAAAACAAGATGTTGATAATCGAGACCGCTCAAATAGGAGGAGATTGAAGGAGATAAAAATTGGAAGGGAAGAGAATCCTACATTGTGGTACTGTACTACTAGTTCAATATGGAAATTTTCTTTTTTACGTAGACCGACTGATAACGTAAATTGAGATTCATGACTATTAATTTTTTTAGTCATTCAATTATTGGTTAAGGGTGGGTTCACGGTTATAAATCTCCATTCATTGTAATATGAAAAACAAGAGTGTTTAAATTGCTGCTTTCATGATGAATTTAGGGTTGGAATTCCTTCAATGTAACCGGAAAAAAGTCGGTATCATACGAAGTTCAGTTGCCGAAAACTGATACTCGTTTTTCTAATCAACTCTTTTAAGGCCAAAACCTAAATGAGATCACTATTAAACACCTCCATTATAAAAAGTAAGAAGGTGTTTAACATTGATCGAAGAACAATCATTGTTCTTTTTTATATTCCGACAGCATCTCCAAGATCGGATCATCAACGGCAAAGTACCTAACTTACCAGATCACAGAGGATTAGTTCATTGATTTCATGATAAATGCTCTGCATTTATGGAAAGAATTTACCCCCACTTCATAATTACAGTAGGAATTTACCCCATTTATGGAAAGAATTAACCCCCTTCATTAGTTTCATGAAACAACAATCTCAGACAGTAAAAATTTCAAATGAATATAATTACCAAAGACAATGAGAGTTGTTTACATCTATGAGCACACCAGCAGTAATTATTGTGCAACATATCAACAAAACACTAGACATTCTAATTGCGTCCCTGTTATCTCAGCTTCACGAGCAACAGGCGATTCGGACGAGCGGGTAAACCACGACGGATGCAAGTAATGTAACATCTAAATTTACAAGTAGTCAGTTTCAAGTTCATTACAAACCCAGAAGGAGCAGAAGAAAAAAGGGTAATGAAATAAGGCCGTTTTCTATAAGACGTGAAATCGTGAATCCTACCTCAGCTATCCAATCCTATCTCATAGCTCACCTGTCACAACAATATTGTTTCGACATCAAGATTGCATGACTTTATTTTGATTCATGCACGCCGGAGCCTTGAAATCCTTGCATTTCCACACCGGTGTGGCTTCAATTGGCAGCATACTATCGGCAGAAGACTCCACAGGGAACAAAGGCTTCTTTGCGGCAGTAGGGTTGCCCATGTTCATGTCAACCAATGGGGAGCCTCTTGCATCATTGTCTTCTTTCAAATTTGCTTGATCCCTGAAGGTGCAATTGCTCAACGGCAACTTTTTTAGCTTCACTCTTCCCCTCTTTTTACCGGTGGTACTCGCAGCATCCCAATTTTTCTCCTTCGTACGACTTGATTCTGCTTCTCCATTATCCATCTCCATTCGACCTGCTCTATCAGGTCCACCATTTTCGTACATGTCTTGGATGGTGCCTTCAACGTTGACCTCATCTGCTACAGAATGTCCATTGCAAGTAGATGCTGGGTTTTGTTCCAATACAACTACCCCATTGGGAACCCTAACTTTCTCTGAACCATGTGAAATTTTAGGCTTCTTGTGTTTATGACCCTTGCCGTCAGCACTTGATGAATTCTTTGTAATTCTCGGAGAGCTATTTATAGCTCTGTGCAATTTCCGGGCCAACTCTTCGTCCTTCTTACAATTTTCAATTGGTTGGTATTTTTTGTACAAGAGCTGAACTGGAACATGCTTCTTCAGCTTGTTCTTTTTCAGGTGTTTTTCCTTGCCTGCTGCCTCTTCGGAAAAAGAGGCAACCAAATCTAAAGCACTCTTCGCTGCAGCCACTGCCTTTGCAGCTATTGCAGCTTTTTCCTCAGCTGCAGCTCTCGCAACCTCTGCAGCCTTCGCTGCAGCAGCAGCAGCCGAATTCGAGACCTCTACCAGCTCCTCGGGCGAAAGATTAGGGTTATGAGAACTCAATATACTGTTGAGGCGAGTGTTAAATTCACTTGAAGAATGCAAAGAAGAAGAAGATGCAGAAGCCGAAGCTGATGCTGAATCTGCAGCTGCAGCTGAAGTAGCAACTAGAGACAGCCATGCAGCACTATCACCCTCCGGACTCTGTTTCCTCAATCCAGCAAGCAGACGCTTTCGTGGAGGCAGAAGGACATCAGCGTCCAAATGATTGACATCGCAGATGTTTGCCTCCATCGGTACGCTTCCAGTATACCCCTTTTACACTGCAATGATAATTACTCTCCACAGAGGGGAAATGACCACACCATCTACATAACAATAAGAATTAAATCAAGTTTCGATGAAAAGACAAGCACTTGATACATGAAATACCCAAATAGAAAAATCCTAAATATGTTGCGGCCTACTAAACCCAAATCCGAAATCAAATCAACATACACAAATCGTTTGTTTACTGGTGAAAAAACCCGGATGAAAAGAAAGAAATACACAAATTGGTGGCTTCAATTTTTGATAAAACTTAAACCACAATAACCTCGACTAAATCCTGGGAATTTACATAGCTAAATTGAGTTCCCTTCTTCTTCCTCAATCATCCTAGTAACTTAAGATAATGAAAAATAACCGGAAAACCACAAATTACCTTGCCCTTATCCAACCCTCAAAAATTTCCCGAGAAACAAACAAAACTCAATCAAAACCGCATCCAACAATTCAACAACAACAAGAAGGCAGCTGAATCATAAGCATCACAATCACAGCAAAATTCAAACACACCAACTCAAATTAATCAAACAAACAAGATCGGAAGCAGGCAAACAAACGGACAATAATCCGAACCAATCCGTAATGCCACAAAGCTCAATTCACTAGAATTCAACAAATCAATGCAAGTTTCAGCTGCCATTACCGATAATTCTATCAAAATTCAATACAAAATGATCAGAACGGGGAGAGGAGGGCAAGCAAAAAAAACACCTGATCTTATTGCTAAAAATTTGTCTCGTCTCCTTGAGACAAAGGAGAGAGATAACGGCAGAGCTGTAATTAGGGTTTTCAGAGAGGGGGAGAGAGAGGGTGGAAGAAAAATCAGGGTGGTGGAAGAAAAATGGAAGATGTTGTTTGTTCCCCTTGTGTATATATATATATATATATAATTTCGATTGGTTCTGGACCTTCTGTGTTTCTAGAATCCCAAAATCCCCACAATTAAACCCACCATTTTTATTTCTTATTTTTACCCCCAATTTACTCACTCTCACCTCATCTCATGCCACCATGGCATCACCGTGCATTCATGCTTTTGCTTACTCATTCCATGACAAATGCTAAAGAATGTCTTAAGAGTGAGCTTCTTTATAAAAAATTTGACACGTATTTTATAATATTAGAATCGAACAGAAAATTAACATTAAATTGTGAGATAACAGAGAATCTATGAACTAATGTTAATTCATTTATGAATGTCAAGTTCATCTTTTCTCAAGTTTGTTATTAACCGAATTAATTATTTTCCCTTTTTAATAGATTTAAACTCGAATCTTGATCAACTGAGTTACAAGTGATTGGCCGACCTGATTAGCAGTGAGTAATTTGGATTGGACCGACTTGGATAAATTAGTGAGGTTTTGGTTGATTTAGGGTTCAATCCCTCTTTTTTTGGTTGAAAGGGTATGTAATCATGACTGATTTTTGTTTTAGGTGGTGGTTAATTGAGTTTTGTATTGAATAATGTTGTATTGTCCAAATCCTAACTTGATGGGCATTGGATACTAACTAAACTTAATCTTGAGCATGTTAGGTTTAAGTAAATTACTCATCTACCCATGTCCTAATTTTTAAAATTTTTAACATGGAGAGCTTGCTTAGTGTTACTCTTATTTATTAATTTAGATATTTATTTTTATTTACCTGAAGACATCAACTTCAAGTGAAAGGGAGAACGACTGCTTGAATCTGTGAATTACATTACCTGCAAGATACTTTTACATGTCGCCCATCAGCCGATCACAATTTAGACCCGCAGCCTGGATGCCTTTCATCAAATTTATTCAATCACTTAATTTGAATTTTTGAAATTTAATTCAAAAACTAAAGTTACTATAACCTTTAAAGGGGTTTCTTATTTATAATAGTTTGATCAAATTTTAAAAGTCCTAATTGATTGATCGGGTAGATTTAATGAAAGAGATTAGAAGAGAATCCATTTCCCTCTTTACAATAAATAGAAGCGGACATATACCGCTCAAGCGCCACGTGTTAGGGTTGCTACTATCAGCCAATGACGTTCCAACTGTGACTCACCTAGGCCATGTCGCGTGTAAGATTATCAAAGCCCGCTCAATCTTCACGGGTCGTCACGCTCGCGCAAACGGCGGTTAAAGATTCAGTTAACTGAAGTCCGACACCGAACCGCCCTTTTTTTTTTTCCAAACCCGCCAAGTCGGAGAGCTCCGAACTGTCGTCTGATCATCCAAACGACGTCGTCGTACCTAAAGCCCAAACCCATAATTTTTCGAATTCGTTCTCTGAGGTAAGCTACGGAGCATTTCAATTCGCCAATACATTTTCCTTGTCTCTGTTTGGTTGCCGAGAAAGTGCGGGAAAATTCAAGAAGGTAACAATTTTTCGTTTTCTGTAAGTTAAACGATTGGAAATTGTCGTCGTTGTAGGTCTCGATGAGGGGCGTAAAGCCGTTGCCGGAGGCGGTGCGTAGCTCGATGCGCTCTGGAGTTGTTCTGTACGACCTGACTAGCGTTGTGGAGGAGCTGATTTTTAATAGCTTGTATGCCGGCGCAACGAAGGTAATTGCTTTATGCCATTTAAATGTGTAAATACGTCGTTTTAAGTAGTGACGATGGCAAAAAAGTTAATTGGCTTCACAACTGTTTGTTTATGGTCTCAGGCATCGGTTTTCGTAGGTGTTGGGACATGCCATGTAAAAGTAGTGGATGATGGTCAGTGCTGATCATCCTTTTTCGGTTATATCTAAAGAATGTTGGGTCTTTCGTGCCTGGGATAAAGTTTGTTAATGTTACTTGTAGGACGGGGGATCACTCGTGATGGAACAGTGTTGGTGGGAGAAAGATATGGTAAACTTCTCATTTTCCCTTTTGATGCTTTATAGTCGATGATACTAGACGATAGTGAACTATAGTTTACCTGACTTGGTTTGGTATATATTGTGTGACTTTGGTAGCCGGTCATAAATGATGTGTGCTATATTTTGATGTAAACAGCGAGGTCAAAGTTTGATCGTTCTACTGAGGCAAATGCTACAACTGGGAGCTTTGGTTTCCAAGGAGAAGCGTTGGCTTCAATTTCCGACGTGTCATTGTTAGAAATCTTGACGAAAGCTTCTGGGAGAGCAAATGGGTATCAAAGAGTTATGAAGGTCTGTGCTTGTTACTGTTTTGGGTGTTGTTCATAACAGAATTGCTCTAGGCCTTTGTGCAAGTTTTTCTCTGGTTGACTTTTCCTCTATTTTTCATTGGGTTGCAAATGTTTGTATCTTGGAATAGATGATAACAGGAAGGATGTGGGTACTACAGGTACCGACCTATTACTGTTCCTATTGTCTTGATTTAAGCTTGTCAAACTTTCTAATGTTGCATCTTTGTTTATGGAAATGATTTCATTGAAGGTTATCAACCATGAGCACTTTGATGGGTTCTGTTACATTACCCAGGATAAAATGCCTATTGGCGTTTTCCCTGGATAATTCCGCCTACATTAAGAATTTGATTAATCACTTGGTTGTCATTGTAGTTGTTGTTCGTGATCTGCTTTACAATCAACCAGTTCGGAGGAAGAGCATGCAATCCAGGTGCCGGTCCTGAACCGTTTTGTTTTCTTTATGTCGTTTATATTATATAAGATTGTTTTCAGCGGCCTTAAACATGATAGTGCAATGAAACAAACTGACTTGATCTGCCTTTTGATTTCCATTACGAACTGGAAGCCCAAAGAAAGTATTGCACTCTGTCAACAAATGTGTACATAGGATCGCCCTTGTGCACTCAACTGTCTCCTTCAAAGTTGTAGACATTGAAAGGTTTCTTCTAAACGCATTTTCTTGTTGAAAAATGTACGGTTGTTGTTATTTATTTCTTTGTTTATTAACTTACTTACTCCACTACTTATGTAGTGAGGATGAGCTTCTTTGTACAATGCCTTCTCCCTCTCCCTTGATACTATTGAAAAGGACTTTTGGGACTGAGGTCTCCAATGCTCTTCATGAATTGAACATAAGTGATGGCAGATTAGAGCTTTCTGGATACATATCTACTCCTTGCAATAACCTTGCTGATAAGGTAGATTTATATGAATGATGTAGATTATTTTGTACTTTTTTAAATATTAGTATCCTTGTTTCTTATTCTTGAAACATCTATTTTGCAGGCCTTCCAGTATGTCTGTATCCATGTCCATATTTTGGAGAATATTTACCAAGTTATAGAAGGAGTGTGTTAGGTCTGAGTCCGAGTTATATTTTGTTCTTGACCTCGACGCTGGCAGATATTAACTCAAGGTTCGTTTGCAAAGGGCCAATTCATAAATTGCTTAATCAGCTGGCCAATAGTTTTGAATTCTGGGATCCAGGGAAGGCTATTGATGGGTCTAAAAATAGGAAGCGAAGTAGGCTAAGGCATTCACAGCTTATGTTTTGAATTTAAGCTGTCCCCGAACATTCTATGATTTAACCTTTGAATCATCAAAGACATATGTGGAGTTTAAGTAACTTTCCTTTTTTACTGTGAGTTGTGATCTATGTATCATATACACTCTGCTGAATGTCTATGCTTCTTGTTCTTCTCTCACTTGTCCGCTTTGGCCAGGATTGGGTTCCGGTACTGGCCTTTATGGATAATGCCATTAAGAACTTCTGGACAAAAAAGATGCCTGATGGTACACCTTTACCCCTGGCTTGTTTCTGATAGCTTCTTTCACTTTTGTTGGTGTGGTGAAGACATTAATGGAACATTATTTTGGTATAATGTTTTTTTAAAGCGTATTAACCTCTAGGATATTTCTAGGGAATCTGGTTGTCATGGAGCTGATATTTTAGGAGAAGATCAAATGCGGAAGAAAGGTGGCAACATTAAATCCGCAGATGAAAGTAAGGAACATAATTTTTTTTCCCATTTTCATTTGACACTGTGAAATGAATATGAGTCCTATCTTTTAGTTTCTTCAATTCATTTTAGTGCTATGGAGTTAAAAGATGTTACTTTGGTTCAGTTTTTCCGTGGCTCATATCCTTTCTCTTGCTGGATTTACTTGATGGAGATTTATCAGAACTCTCTAAGTTCGGGAAAAGAAAGAGCAGGAAAAGTCGTCAGGCTTCTCCCAACCTTATGGATATGTTAATTCAAGAAGACAACCATACATCTCAGGAGAGATACGTCAGAAAGCCATTTGAATATACTGAAGCCTTCAATTTCCGAGGGCAATATATTGGGATTGAATTTAGTTCCCATACTGCATATTCTTTTCAATCACGGGATGATACTCTTGACAAATGCATGGTAAGAACAACTCAAAAGAAGGAAGACCATTTTTGTAAGTCGGATATCAAACGTTTCTCTGATGAAGATTATATCCTTGAGAATAGATCCTGTGGTGCTAGAAAGATCCAGTAATGTGGAGGACAATATCTTTAGCTCAGAATGGCAAGATGAACCCTTTAAAGTTGATTCCAGTGTTGGCATTGATTCAGAAACTAGTAGAGTATCTTACGATCATCATGAATTTGATAGCGATGTAGAGTATTTAGTACAGCCGTTCCTCAAGAATTGTTCCTCAAAAGAAATGTTTCTATATGAGAGGGTTTTGTGTGTGGATGATGGGTCCAGATATCAAAATGATGGCTTTGGGAACAAGAGAAGGCGGGGCAGATCTTATAACAGTGTACAAATTCCAGAAATTGATGGCAGCAAGGGTTTTGATTTCTTTTCAAGGACTTTGTGGCCAGAAGAGGAATCTACCTCTCAGCTCTTAACCAGAGTTGTAACAAAATTTGACCTGCCTACAGAGTTCGATTCTTCGTCAAGACCTTTAATAAAGTCACTCCCACACTATGCGGAGCTGTTTTATGAAGAAAGTTCAGTTATTGATATAGAGAACCTTGGTTCCTGCCAAAAGACCTTAAATAATGATTGGTGCTCTTTGACCTCCCTATCCCAAAACACCTATTTGGATTTTGAACCTATCTCTGATATTAATGCAGTTGAAGGGCATTATAGATATGTTAAAAGGGCAACTAATAAGTATTTTGTGGATGGTGAAGAAAAGAACTGCACATTTAGTTATGATATAATATCAAAGAGGTCCTGCCGAGAGCACTGCACTACACATAAAGAAGACCATGGATTGGATTTTAGTGATTATTTAGATTTTGGAAAATTCTTTCAACTGCACAACTTAGATGGTGAGTTTTCTCCTGAATGCCCAGATATATTAGCTGATGGGACGGATTGGTCATGTTTGCATCCTTGCAGCAAAGTTAACAAGGGTACTGACTTGTATAAAATACAAAAAGATAAGTTTAGAGTTCAAGATTGTCTACAAAATCAATCTTCCATAGGAAGATCAAGAAGAAGCCATTCTGCTCCACCATTTTATAGAAGCAAGAGAAGGTACTTTACATTAAGTCATCCTTTGACAACAACAGCCAGAAAACCTGATGCACAAACCTTTCGTGATGCACCTACTTATCCAGGTATTATCATGTGATTTTCCCTTTAAGCCTCAGCAGCTGATATCGATTCAGGCTAGCTAATACACCCTTTTGTGCAGAAGTTAGCAAGATGAAGGATCTCCATCAACCTTCTGGTGGTTACCATCTAAATTTGAAGCCAAGTTCTGTCAAGGATTTCCCACTAGACATCAGGTACTTGAACTTCAATTATTTTCCTGTCACATCATATTTTCTTTTAATTTATTGACTTTATCCTCTCAACTGTCAAATTTTACTTCAGGGCAGATATTGAGAAATCTCAAGATATAGAGGCTGGTGTAAACAAGAGTCATGAAGTTGAAATGTTTGAACAGTCCACATGTTCTGAGATTCAAGCTACAGCTCCAATTAAAGGTATCTTGTAAGTTTTGTTTTCCTTTTTTTTTTTTTTGAACAAACGATATTATCTACACT
>JADOBS010299871.1:0-10132 GCA_015708375.1 Cydonia oblonga | reverse complement strand
TATAAAGGATAGTGATTTGTGAGAGGAGAGAGAGAGAGAGAGAGAGAGAGAGAGAGATGGTCATTTGTTTTGAATTTGGGGGGATGGGTTGGCATTCAAATTTTGGGGCCCATTTGGCTCTTCTGATCCAGGGACTGGAAAAAGCTTTTGATGTGCTCGGAACACGGCGCTGTACGTTACATGTTATTATATGATTGGAGGGACACTTGAAATAAAAAATTATCCTTTAATTGTATAATGACATGTGTATTTCGCTGTATTCTCGTATATTAAAAAATTTATCCATCCATTGAGTACTTTTCAGATTTTTTCTTTTTTCAAAAAGATGACTAGCTGATGGTTCCGTTACGATAATCTATCATTTTAAAAGCCTGAAATACTCTAAGAGGCATTTCAACTTTTCTAACCACTATTTTGCGATTTATCTTACTTTTCATATTAATAAACCCTAAAATTTAGAAAATTGGAAATTGGGAAAGTTAGTTAGCTAAAAATATATGGGGCGGCCTGTTTCAATTTTATTGGATGTCCCTTTTTTGGTACATGGGGCTGACGGTTGGGTGATGACTGACGAGTAGTGAGTGCTGCTCGCGTATCGAGAAATTATTGCCCAGAAGTCCGAACGACTGGATGGTTTTGTATAGTCGTTCGAATTTAAAAAAGGATAGTGCTATTCATTTTTATTTATCACATATTTCTTGTTAATTCTTAATTTTTGATATTTTTCAATTCATTCGATCTAACGATTAAAAATAAAAATAATGTATAAAAAGTAAAAACTAGATGTGTGGATAGCACATCCCGTAAAAAATTCATGCATGTCTTATTTCTATAGGAGAATAGGTAATTCAAGGGTTTTGTTTCCCTTTCCTCTGTAAGGGTGTATCAAAAAAGAAACAAAATGCGTGCAGAAGTCATTTTCTTTCCATGCATACATCATTAAAGTCTTTTAAATAGGAAGCAAATTCTTTCTCGATCCATATCTCCAAAGGTTAGGGATCAAATAATCTTAACCTTAGAAATTTATCCGGTGGCCAAAAACTATTGTAGCTTTCAAAAGTCTTCTCTACCTTTTCAATGGCAGCAAAAATCCAGAATGCACTTGTGCTCCGTATGTGAGGTGATAACAGAAAGAGATCATCTTCGGATTTCTTCCTCCAAAGCCCAAGGATCAAGTGATCCAGACCTTTAAAAATTTGATCCAACGACTAAAAATTATTATAGTTTTTAAAAGTTTTTACTAAGTTCTCTGTTTTTAGTTATTGAATCAAATTTTAAAGGTCTGGATTACTTGATCCCTAGGTTTTGGAGGGAGAGATCCGAAGAGGATTTTTTTCCGGTGATAACGTGACACTTCTTGCCCTTGTAGAAGTGCATAACTCCCTTGACCGAGATGGAAGCATATCCTCTTTACATCTGTAACTCCAGAGCCTAGAGATCAAATCATTTTGGCCTTTTAATTGACCATGCAGCCAAAAACTATTGTGGAAGCAAATTTTCTCCGGATCATCACTACACAAACGGAGCACAAGTGCGTTCTATATTCTTGCTGCCATTGAAAAGGTGGAAGAAAGGTAGTGAAAACTTTGAAAGCTACGACAGCTTTTGACCGTAAGATCAATTTTAAAGGCAAGGATTATTTGATCCGTATGCTCTGTATGTATGGATCTGCCTCCCCATAATTTTCATATTCCAAGGAATTTAGCAATCAATTAACAAATGTTTTAATTGGGTTGACTGGGGCGACTCAATATTTATTACACTATAATCTGCCAAAATGAAAAAAAAAAGGTTGCATAAACCATTCCCATAATTTATATAAATAAGTTACGATTGCAAGTGATGGATTGTTATGATGCGGTGGTGGATTTTGAATTTTAATTTTGGAGGGTCTTCTTTTAGATAGAAATAGGGCGATCGTTTTTAATTTTTTTAAGTGAAATATTTTGTCAAGACATTTTAGTCAAAATGATCCGTGAGAATAGCATAAATTCTCACTTTGATCCCTAATATTTAAAATTAATAGAATTGATCACTGAGTTAGTTCACATTCAATCATTTGGATCACTTCGTGAAATTTTTTTGTTGAATAAGTGTCAAAACACAAAAGTACCTTCAATTTAATAAATAATGAGCCAAAATAAATTGACAAAAACTGAAGTACTTTTGTCATATTTTTCTTATTTTACAGAAATTTTAGAAAATGATCAAAATGATTGACGATAAAAAAACTTAGGAACAGTCAATTTTATATTTAAGGATCAAAGCGAGCGATGATTTATGTTAATATCAGAATAAAATGCCGTTGGTCAAACACTTGGCGGCCATGCACTCATCTGCGGCGTCCAAGCAAAGTATATCAACGCGTAATGTTGGGTGCCGTTAACCAGTGTTGCCGAGTGGTATCGGCTCATGCTGCAGCGCGTGTAGAGATTTGCCAAGTGATCAGTTCATCCAACACTTGGTAAGTTGAACTCGCATCTTCCCCACTTGGAATTGGAACCCAGATATGACACTGAAGAGGACGATGATGGTGGGAAGAGCTGTTTGGATGCTGACTGTGATTGGATGGCTTGGAGTTGTGCAGCTAAACCCAGTGGAAGCTCATCCTCACCGGATTCTTGTCGATACAGATGTGAACGTTGACGATGTTCTTGCTTTATTTTATCTCTTGAAGCAAAACAAGACGGAATTCGACTTAAAGGTTTCATCTTTTTCTCCTCTTTTTTTTTTTTTGTATTTTTCAATTTTTTTTTCCTGCATTTCATCAAATTTTCGTCCTAGAAATGTTGTAAATATGATTCTTTAAGCTTCAGACAAAATCGGGGCACTTCACTGTAGACTGAATTTGATAATTCATCTTGAGTTGAAGATAGTTATTGGGTTTGTTTGGAACTGGTTATTTAGGAAGCACTTTTGCTATAAGCGTTTTTGGATTTTGATAGAATTGCTTCTAAATTGAAAATTTTATTACAAGTCCAAGTTCTTTCTGAAAAAGCAGTTGGAAGTGCATGTGCTTATTCAGGAAGCACTTATATGACCCGTAAAGCACTTTTAACTTTTTTTATGCCAAGTGAAGTCATAAGCGCTTTTGGTTATCAGAAAGTGATTTTAGCCCGTCTAGAAACACCGCTAAAAGGATCCATAATTAACAGCAGTAATAGTTGATTTCACTTTGGAAAAACTGTTGCTGGCCAAAGAAAGATCATGTGCCATTTTGTATGAACTATATGTCAATGGTGATAGATTGTAAGGTCATTGAGGTTTGTGCAGGCAATTACTGTTAATACAAATGGATGGAGTGATGCCGGGCACGCTGTTCATTATGTATATGACATTCTTTCTGTGATGGATCGTGATGACATTCCGGTTGGTGTTGGAGGTGAAGGTGGTATTTTTCCAAATAATACCATCCAGCCTAATGTTGGAGGTTATCTTCCTATTATTGACCAGGTGTGTGTATAACCGAAAAGTGTTCAACTTCAACCAAACTAGTATACCGATTACTTACTTTAACGGCTTGTTATAGGTTTGAATGTCATGGTCATACGAAACTTTGGATTTTGTTTACAGGGACCATCCACTGCAGGTGGCTGTAGATACAGACAATCAATACCACCGGGTCAAAGTGGTCGTCTAGATGTAAATACAAACTATGGCATGCGCAAGGGTTTACTTCCTAAGGTACCAAATTGTACCCTCATTTTGTTTTCCTGATTTAGTTTTCCAATTTAAAGTTTGTTGAGCTAGGCAATCATTATATAAACTCAGGTACCGTCATGTTATATCTGGCAACTATATATTCCTGTGTTTACCATGAACAGGGTAACAGAAAATATGTACCGCTTCGGCAACCTACAGCTCAACAAGTGATGAAAGACGCGATATCTGCAGGTCCCATCACTGTGTTTCTTATGGGTATTCAGACAAATTTTGCCATTTTTCTTATGACGAATCCTCATTTGAAGAAAAATATTAAGCATATATATGCCATGGGAGGTGCTGTGAGAACAACCTGCTCCGGAAATCCCACTTCAGTGCTGTGTGGTGACATTGGTAATCTATTTCGACCAGACAGCAATCCTTATGGAGAGTACAACATCTTTGGAGATCCTTTTGCTGCGTACACGGTAAATTGTTGTTTGATGGACATTCTATGCTAAGTTAAAGTACAAAATTGGTAAAGATTATTATAGACATATCAGGTATTGCATTCTGGCATTCCAGTCACGCTCGTTCCTCTGGATGCTACAAGAACGATTCCTCTGGATGAGCCTTTTTTCAAAGCATTTGAGGAGAAACAGGATACATATGAGGCACAATATTGCTTCCAGTCCTTGAAAATGGTTCGTGATACATGGTCGAATGATGAATTTTATAAGGTAGTTTCCTATGATATCTTATTCTTCTATATATGAGCTAAAATTCTGCAATTATGCACTGATTCTTGAATCTTAATGTTAAGATGAATGTCAAATGCATAGTTTAGAGAGAGGTAGTTTCCTATGATATATTTCATAAGTTATTGACTATTTTGCAGGAATTTTGCTTGTGGGATCCTTTTATGGTTGGTGTAGCGTTATCTCAAATGCATAGTTTAGAGAGAGGTCACAGAGAAAATGAATTTGCCAAATTGGAGTACATGAACCTCACAGTGGTTACTTCAAACAGACCTTATGGAATATCAGACGGCTCAAACCCTCTCATTGATGGGCATTTGATCCCAAAGTTCGGTGTACAGAAGGATGGGGTGCATAGTGGTCATGTTCAGACGGGAATGGAAGACCCGTTTTGCCTCATCAAAGAGGGGAAAGGAAAATGTCAGGTATGCTTTCAGTTACTGCACCAGTTTCTTTGTAATACGTTTATTGATTTCTTAATAACCCTACGCCTTTTAATTGTAACAACTAACTGAAGTTTGGACAATGCTAATAGGATGGTTATACAAAGGAGACAACTGGTGCAGAAGCAGTTAGCGTATTTGTTGCAACTGGAGCTAAGCGAGATCGTGACAGTAACAGCATTCGTGCCAAAGATTTCTATGGCAGTTACTTGGATGTAAGTTTATGATTAAAATCTATCAATTTTAGGTCCTCTCCAGTACGACATACAAAAGTTTGTTGGAGAACTTTTTTCCCTTTTTACTTGATTCAGAATGATAACTTCATAATTGTGTCAAATGCAGGTTATAAATCGACCTAAGAAAACTGGACGGCCGAATATTAGAACACAGCTTCCACTCCATGAGAGTGTACTTCGAAAACCAGATTTTGGAAAGAAATTGATGGGTAAAGCCCTCGTATTTGATATGGATATGAGCGCTGGGGACTTCCTAGTTCTTCTATATCTCCTAAAATTACCTGTGGAACGGGTCAACCTGAAGGTATGATACTGCCTTTGTAAGCTTTGTGCGGTTTGGTGCTGCAGATGCATTAATACAAATGAATAGCCTGAGTACCTTTGTAGGGTGGCATGCTAGCAATTACACATTTTGAATAGTATATGTTGTGACTTTGCTACTAGCTTCCGGATTCGACATACATGCCTTTGAAGATATAGCTCTTACTTATACAAAATGATGTTTCCAGGGAATACTAGTTAGTGCTAATGGGTGGGCAACCGCTGCAACCATAGACGTTGTTTATGACATACTGCATATGATGGGCCGTGATGATATTCCTGTTGGTCTTGGAAATGTATTTGCAGTTGGTCAATCTTATTCATCTTTCTCTTCTCTCGGAGACTGCACATATATCAGTTCCATTCCTCAGGGTAGTGGTGGTTCCTTGGACTCTGACACACTCTATGGATTTGCTCGTGCCTTACCTCGTAGTCCAAGGAGGTAGCGCTGTCTATTTAAACTAGTAGACATCCAGTTGCAATGATGTTGTATACGAATCTATGCGCATGATAGGCAGATTTCTTACATGGCTTCTTTATGTCTATCGTAGATACGGATTCTCAACCAAGAAATTCCCCGAACTCGGACAGCCAACTGCAATAGATGTTTGGAAGTCCATTGTAAAATCACTCGATCCAAGATCCAAGATTACTTTGTTGACCAATGGACCTTTGACAAATTTAGCTGAAATCATTCTTTCTGAGAACTCAGACTCAGTGGTCGAGGTAAATGTCCTCGCTTTCGAAAATTAAGCCTGAATTTGTATGTCATGCCTTTATATTGGATTGACATTTTCAATGTTATGATTTCCCTGCAGGACGTATATATTGTTGGGGGACACATTCGCCATGATAACGAGCAAGGAAATCTGTTCACTATTCCTTCAAACAAATATGCCGAATTCAACATGTTTCTTGACCCTTTGGCTGCAAAAGCAGTTTTAGATTCGAAACTGAACATAACATTGATTCCATTGGGGATACAGAAGCAAGTCAGTTCCTTCCAGAATATTCTTGATAAATTAAAACTAACAGATATGACTCCTGAAGCTGTATTTGCCCGGCATCTGCTTTCAAGGCTATGGAAACTGAAACAGAAGCATCATAGATACCGTCACATGGTAAACTTCCACACACTCAGCTGTATATCTAATGCATGACACTTTGTCGATGAACTTACATGGTTTCCATTGTGTTAACTTCCCACTTTCACAGGATACATTTCTAGGGGAAATCCTTGGTGCCGTAATCTTGGGTAGCAGTCATCCTCAACTAAACCCAACCTTTAAGTTTACGCCTCTCAAGGTGGTGGCGGAGGGAGATGTATCAGTAATCGGGCAGCTACTCGTTGATGAACATCAATCAAAGATGGTGAAGGTACTGAGCAGTGTAAATCCTGAGGCATATCATGAAGAATTTGCTCATATGTTAGGTGAACAAAAGCAGTCTGCTGTCGTAGCAAGCTTTGTTGAGGAAAATATGGTTATCGGGTGCCCAGGACCAAATCGTGGATCCGGATTCTCTCCGGATCTTTCTATGGGGAGCCTGCAGACCACATCATCGCGGCCGTTGATTCATAGTAATGATAATTTATTCTTCTGCCCAGCAGATGATGCTTTTGGTTGACAATTATCATGTATTTAGTTGCATTGTTAATCATGTGCTCTTCTTCCATTTTTGGGCGTAATTTTATGTTTATCAAAATCAATTTTTGGAAGAAACACAACTCTGTAATTTTCAACTATCGAATAAAAATTTGCGTTCCATAGAATCTTCGTTTTTTTATTTTATTTTATTTTATTTTTGTGTCAAGCGAGAATTCATGAGACGAAAAAACATGATAGAGGGATGCAACGCAAATTGAACAAGACTGAAAAAAATGAGGAGAACCACATATTACTAAGCTCCATTTACCTTTAAAATCAGCCAAAGGTTCTGATCTTGGTAGTATGTAGTTCTCTACGAGTATTTATGCGCTTGATATCCCTTCGCATACATTGTACTCACCACACAAATTAACGTGACGGATGAACTCAATTAATCCCTACACAATGAACCCAATACCAATACTTATGACGACTCTTCGAAATTCCTAGTACGTGAAACATTATTAAAATCCAAAATTACTTTCTAATACAATGCACAGACTTCCTTGTGCATGAATTTGATCGCAATAGTTTATGTTAAGTAAGTGTTACTTTGTCCCCATCAATACCAAATACTTATGATGACTCTTAGACATTCCCAGTACATACGTGAATACGATGCATGGACTTCCTTGTGCATGAATTTTATCGCAATAATTTATGTAGGTAAGTACTACTTTGTCCACATCAATCGAGGAGCTGCACTAATTCACTGGCGTAACTAGTCTAGCGATATTTTTCTGCATTTTATAGAAAGAAATATTGCACCTTCTTTTTTCTCTGATCTTAAAGAGTGCTTTGGATGCTTACTGTAATCGGATGTTTTCGAGATCTGCTAAATCCCGTCGACGCTCAAACTCGCCGGATTCTTGACGATACAGAGGTGGATGCAGATGATGTTCTTGCTCTCTTATATCTCTTGAAGCAAAACATGACGGAATTCGACTTGACGGTGTTCTTTTTTTTTATTTCCTTTTGAGTAACATCTGTATTATTTGTAGCTATTGTTTAACTGGAGCATTACTCAAATTTTGCTGCGGGCCATTACTGTAAATGCAAATGGACGGAGTGAGGCCGGGCACACCGTAAATTATGCGTACGACATTCTTTCTGTGATGGATCGCAACGACATTCATGTTGGTGTTGGAGGTGAAGGTGGCATTTTGCCAAATGGAACCAGTTACGGAGCCATTGGTTGTCCATGATCTCAACAACTTCAAAAATCTATGTATATTTGTATGTTTATTGTATTTGACCGTATCTTCCTCATCCTACTTCTTTTTGTTAATATCCCTGTCTTTCTTTTCTCTCTTCTTGTGTGCATCAAATACTTTATGAAATGATTAAGTTGACAAACTTTGGCAATCTTCGAAATTACTTGTGCAACCACTCTTGACAAGCTTCTACATATCATAGTAGTTGTTGACATAAGCATTCAGTAGATCTCGGCAAGAATCGACATACTCTCAACATATTCTCGACGAAACGGTCCAATAGTTTTTTTGGTCGAAATCATGATTTTATTATTTAAAAATTCTGGCTCCGCCACCGAATTAAACCATCATTCCAAATTGGGGGATATCTTTCCTATTATTAACCTTTGTGTGTGTTTAGTTAAGAAGTGATCAATATTTGATATAACATTCATAGAATGGTTGCATTTGATTGCAGGGCGAGTCCACAGCCGGCGGTTGCAGATACAAGCAGGCAGCAGTAGTACCGCCAGGCCAACATGGTCACCCAGTTGGAAAAAAATGTATTTCCAATGGAAGAACTTTCTACGACCATTGACTTTTTTATTTTTTATTTTTTATAGAAAAACTAATAAAAAATATTTGAAAATTTTGAGTTTTAATCAAAATGATAAAAATGTGTTGTAAGTGAATAGTACCAGAAGTGATTTTTTAGAATAAAAATATCATTTTTCGTTAAAATGAATAGTACCCGGAGTGTTTCGTTTAAATTCCTTTTCTTTTTTCAGGAAATTTTTTTTTTCAGACATCAAACTACCTTTTCGACATTATTTGATCATCGGTAATAACATTTTGTTTTGTAGTTAATGAGCACGATGTTTGGCTACATGAAACCTTGTTGACAACAATTATAACTTGTTTTCTACAAAACCTTACTAGCAACAATTTTAACCTTTTAAATTTTGCCTACTCAACATTTCTTGGCTTCACCATTGATATTGCATATGAAAAAGAACCGAAAAAAGGGTGTTGTAGAGCTCATCCAATGGTCCCAAATGCTATTTGTGGAAATACATTGGAATTTTGTATTAGGGGTGTCGGTCCGGACCGGGATCGTTTCCACAGCTTTTCCAACCAGCCCGCCTCGTTTTGGATTTATAAAAAGGAGTTTTAATGAAAAGCTTTCGGTATTGTTTATTTTAACGAAAAATTATATTTTTACATTAAAAAGTCAATCTTGATACTATTCACTTTACCCTTTATTTTGTCCTTATTGTTAAAACTCAAAATTTTCAAACTATTTTCATTAGTTTTTCTTTTATAAAATTGGGCAACCCCTACAATATCCCCATCGCTGAATACCCCATTGCATTTTGGAATTCTGAAATATAAATTTAAAATTGGCAAAACAATTATTTGTTCATCTTATGCAGCACATGGTTGACGAAGATATATATATATATATGTATATATATATATATATATGTATGCATGTATGTATGTATGTTTGCATGTATGTATGTATGTATGTATATATCACGTGGTGCCATACACCCTTAAACAAAAGATAACGGGACACATGCATGCAGTATTCTTTGTGTATAATAAGCGTTGTTCTATTTACCATATTTTTAAGGGTAAATTACATAAAAATACTTTAATTATTGGATCATTAATATTTTCATACCTTATCTTTAAAAAGTTTTAATGTCATACCTTATATTCAAATTTGTTGCAATGTCATACCTTCTGTCAGTTGTCTGTCAATTCATCTGTTAAATGTTGACGTGGCATGAGAGGAAGCCCACTTTCTATTAAAAAAAAATTTATTTATTTTTTAAAAATTAATTAAATATTAAAAAAATAAGGAACCCAAACCCAGATCCCATCCCT
>JADOBS010299870.1:0-10132 GCA_015708375.1 Cydonia oblonga | reverse complement strand
CCCCCCCCAACAATAACTCAAGAAGCTAGCCGCCGACAAGAGTATGTCAAATGCGAAATTATCCTCAGCCTTGACACCAGCTCCACCTCCGCATTTGTGCTCTCCAAGCTCGACGAGCTCCTCAAATCCGACGAATTGAAGGACATTATTGGAGTCCCGACTTCCAAGCACACGGAGGACCAAGCTCGCCAGTTGGGTTAACGGCGCCGATGAGGTTGACCCAAATCTCGATTTGGTCAAAGGGAGCGGCGGAGCTCTGCTGAGGGAGAAGATGGTGGAAGCGGAATAAAATGGACCAACTAGGAAGGTCTGGGAACAAACAAGCACTGATGTATTGTAGATTGTAGAAAATTAGGTGAGCCGAGTGTGGATGTTACTTAGTAATGGGAGCTTTTGGATGACCGGATGCCCTTCTAATTTTCTATCCAACGGTGTTAATTTGTAAGTTGTTGCTTGTGTAAACAAGGATAAGCGTGAGAAGCTTGTGGTGGGTTTTTTGGATGGGAGGGGGAGGTGAACAGCTGGGTTTTGGGTGGGGTGGGGTAGGGGATGGGGTGTTTGGGTTGCAGGGAAGAAGACGACTCGGGGAAGAAGATGGTTTTGTGTGTTTTTTTATTTTTATTATAGGGTTAATATTATAATATTTTTAATGTATAAAAAAAATTAAAAAAAAAAAAAAATTTGCCACGTGGCCATCAACAAAAATGTGGCAACCACGTCAGCATTTAACAGACCAAGGGATGAAAAATCTAACGGAGGTATTATTTTGAAATAAAATAGTACGTGAGGTATGAAAGTGAAATGTTTTAAAGATGTTGTATGGGGTTGTAATGGACCTCAAACATGAGGGGCTACTATGTAATTTACCCATATTATTACTTACCTTAATTATAATGAACAAATAATTATTGCACATACTATTACCCCTAACATATATATATATATATATATATATATATATATTTATTTATTTATTTATTTACCTATATGTATATAGTACTACCATACGTTCAAATATATATGCGCTGTAACATCTCACATCACCCAGGGGAGTGGATCCTCTAAGCCTTATATGTATATTCTCATCTCTACCTAGCATGAGGCCTTTTGGGAGCCCACTGGCTCAGGTTCTGTAGGAACTCCGAAGTTAAGCAAGAATGGGACCTATGCATTCCCAAGATGGGTGATCCACTGCTTGCGTGAGTTCCCAGAAACAAAACCGTGAGGGTGTGTTCGGGGTCCAAAGTGGACAATATCGTGCTACGGTGGAGTCCAGTTCGGGATGTGGTGGGGGCCCGGGCCATGATGTGACAATTTGGTATCATAGCCAATCCCTGGCCGGATGTGTTCCGACAAGGACGTCGGGCCCCTAAGGGGGTGGATTGTAACATCCCACATCGCTCGAGAGAATGGATCCTCTAAGCCTTATATGTATATTCCCATATCTACCTAGCACGAGGCCTTTTGGGAGCTCACTGGCTTTGGGTTTCGTAGGAACTCCGAAGTTAAGCGAGAATGGGACCAGAGCATTCCCAGGATGGGTGACCCACTAAGAAGTTCTGCTGGCGTGAGTTCCCATAAACAAAACCGTGAGGGCATGGTCGAGGCCCACAGCGGACAATATCGTATTACTGTGGAGTCGAGCCCCTGGATGTGGTGGGGGCTCGGGCCGAGATGTGACATGCGCAGTACTAACATATATGTTCAAAAATTATTATATGTAATTAGTTACCTATTTGTAAATTTTTTTTTAGCAAATAATATATTTTGTAGGTAAATTAGTATTAAATAAAATAATATTGCTTTATTATGTAGATAAATTATTTTGCATATGTTGGAGTTTGTTTATTATGTAGGTAAAATATTTTTCATGTATTTTGCATAGATAAGGTAAATTATTTTGAGCAATGCTTATTATATTAGCACCCCACAAATTGTTGAATAAAACCCTACATACTTAATACACCCCACATTTACTTTTTCAATTAAAAATTATCTTAATACACCATACTTCCTTCCCCATAATACCCTCACATCCCACATTCTTAATATACACCTTACATTTTCTACATACACCCCACATTTTTTATACACCCCAGATTGCTCAAATCTTATAACACTCATTTTTAATTTTGCCGAATGATTTCAAACCATCTAAACGTTAGTTTGCCGAATGATTTGAAAAAATGTTCAAGGTCATTTGAACGTTTTTCAATAACAATAATAATGATTTTAAAGCTACCATGTTGTTTCCATTTTCTTGTGCATATTTTGGTCGAACCAAGTCGACCTACAAGAAAGCATCTTAGAATAATGCAAGAAAGCACCTTATGAATGCCATTAACTAAATCTGCAATCAGTTCACGGGCCATGGTTTTGAATTATGAGATTCAGAAGTCCTCATTCTTGAATTATTAGATTGAGTGAGATTAAATGATTATCGATGTCGTTGTTGTTGAAATCACTAAAACAATGAAAAATATGAAGTCTTACCTCATGTGAAGCCTTCGAAACATCAATTTCGTGTTCCGGTCAAAAATAATTTTTTCTCAATCAACATGTTTGTAGTTTCATTGGTTAGGGTTTTATTCAACAATGGAGGGTGGGAGGGGTTTTGATAGTTGAAGTAGATAAATAATTCGTTAAAAGTGATTTCGGGTGTATTTAGAATTTTTTTTATTTTTTTAAACCTAATAAGGTCAAAATTGTCACTGCATAGTAGGGTAAATAAGTTATTAATTTTAAATTTTAATGTAGGGTACATCAACATTTTGTGGGGTGCTAATATAAAATGCCTTTGAGCAATCTAACATTTTAAAATTTTAATAGTAGGTGCACTATTTGAATCAAATAACATTTTTTTAGGTAAATTAATTTGCATGAAATTTTACATATAGTAGTCATTTTTTATATATGTGTGAAATAATTTACCTACATTAATATGTAAAATATAATTTTATTGACTTAATTAAGCATGTCAATATATTAGACATGTTATATTGTTATTATATATTAGGCAAAGAATTTATAACATTTTTAGTAAAATTATTAATTCTCCCTTATAATTCGCATGACATTAATTGTGTACATCAAACATTCATATAGGAGTGTTTAGGCATTCAGAAAATTTTAAATGTGTTAAGTCGAACATAATTAATGAATTTGCTGATGTGGAATCTAGTAAATGGGTTTTATTAGAGTAAAAAATTTATATCGAGTTTTATGTGAAGAAAATTAAGTTTTAGGGTCTAAAGTTATATTTTCAATAAAAAAAAATGACTTTAATCGCTTCATAATTGAAACAGAACTACTATTATTGAAAAGAAATGTGTGGGCTAGGACCCAACCAACATAAGTAAAACTGAAAATGAAATACACTTAATGTGAGAGTAAGCGACAAATTAGCAAAATTCAAGCCAGGTAAGGCAGGATAATGCCGAAAGAAAAAAACCAACGAACAAAATGAAAATATGAAAAAACTTGTTATATATGTTGTAAATAGTGTTACTTTAGGAATGTGATTAGGGCTGATTTCGGGATCGAACCAAAAGCCCAGGCCCGAATACCGAACTCTTTTGTAGGGCTAGGATGATGTCCAAACATGAATATTTATGGTTTTCAATGACTATTTGATGGATATTTAGTTTTTATTGGATGAATTCTTATTCACTACAAGAATTGAATGCTTTATATTTAAGTTCTTTGACTGGTCAACTTAGGGCTTTGCATATAGTAATTTGAAGACGAATTTGAGGCGTAACTGCAGTATGATTTGAATTAGATTCTTGTGAATAAGGTTTATGAATTACATAGATGTTGTAACAAGATTTATGATTTGCATGATTTTCTCATTCTCTTGTACATAATGACTTCTACATGTTAAATTTATGCCCTAACTGGATAGATTGCATGTTCGAATATATGACATTTTCCTTAACCAAAGAGAATTATATAGTTGAGGATAACTATGGCCTATAGTGCCTTAATCGAACTTAGATACGGAAAATTGTCATTTAAGGGATTAAACATTCGGTTGAAAGCATTGAAATCTAAACTAGATTGTTTGTGGTTGATTCTAAATTCCTAGACTTTCATTCCTTGCCTTAAAACCTAACGTTTTCTTCTTTTTATTCTCTATTTTTGCTTTTTTTTTTTTTTTAATTTGCTTATAAGACCATCACGACAAACTCTTCACAACTTGAATTGAATTGTTAAAGATCGAAAATAGTTTATTTTTTGCGTTTTATATTTTTGAAATTTTGTGTTTTTAAATAATTAGATTTGGTTTAGTTTATCAATTGGAGATTGAATTAAAATCTTCGTTAAAAATGATACTTGGAGTTGCGAAACGCTATACTAGACTATCTTGTGCACTTGCATTTACACCAGAATTTCATAAGACACAATTGTTGATACTTTTGCCATACTGTTGTGTATTTACGTTAAAAGGAAAAAAAAAATAAAACAAAAAAGAATGATGCTTCACACCCAAGATGGATGGTAAAAGCATGCACGGGCATTTGTTTATCCAATTCCAACCCATTACATCTTAAGTTAACAAACGATATAATCAATCCGACCTCCCACCAAACCACTTGGAATGAAACGACGATTGGTAAGATACCAACACCAGAAGCAGCACCAACAAGACAGCAACACCCCACGGCGAGCTTGAAGCGCCGCTGCCAACTCGGTGAACCGACTCGTGCTCCCGACGCCGGACCCCGAAATGGAACCATCCGCTAGAAGAAATCGAAGAATACGAAGTTACCAAAAATACCAACAAAATAGGCAACGATATTAGGAAGATCTGGAAGTTGATGGCTGTGTGTTGCATTTGGGACTTGTAGTCAGTGTACTGAGAGAGCCATAACAAAGCAATGACAATGGCAAAGATGGTGAGCAAATGTGGGGGAGGTGCAGAGATTGAGGTTAGGGTTTGTCCAGTCCAACCTTGCTTCCACTGTGGGGCCCTCCTCTTAGGGTAGAACCACTCCATATTTGTCCTCTCAGGTGCCCTTGCACGCTAGGGTTCGTGTATATATAAGAAGTAAATGGGGGAGCGTGGGTTGTTTAGCTTGAGTTATACTTAACACACTAGGTTGTGGCTTTGGCATATATGCTTTGAGTGTATGCTTTGTTTCTGACAAACTTTTACTTTGAACAAATGCTCTCTCTAGATGATTTGATTCCAAATTGGTTTCTTAATCAAGGATGAATCCGTGCAAGTAATTGTCACTAATCCTGTGATAGATTTGATACCAAATTGGTTTAGATGTCCTCTGTTTTGTTTGACAAACGATAGGACGATATTCTATCATTGTGGGAGATCAAACTTGAGTGCAAAGTCACGCTGTTTTAATCAACTTGACTAAGCCCATGGTTGTAGATGTCATTAGCTGCTCTTATATTGAGAAATTTTCGGTGTCTGACGTCACTGCATAATTTTCAGTGCGCCTCGCATCGCCTTACGATGTTCACCAATCTAGTCTTCTGTTATAACACAAATATCTATTTTTCATTACCAGACCCCACGCCCACAAAATATCAATCATTTTTTAGCTTGAAATTTGTCAAAGAAATTATTTGTTTTACAATATTCATTCACCATATTACCTACACGTGAGATGAGAATTGAGATTAGGGCAGGAAAGAGAGGACCCCCAAATGTGGATTTAATTATGAGAGGACCATTTTGTTCAAAAGTTCATGCCACAGAAAATAAAATGACTTGTATTTGCTCTCTGATGTCCACCAGACAATAAGTGGCCCCTGGAAAATGGATAGAAGATATTTTTCCTATCTTTTTGAAGCGGGGAAAACTTCCAAAACGACCCCAAAAAAAATGAGAACAAGAAAAATGAAATTTCCTTATGATAAACTAGCGCATACATTTGTTACAACATGCTTCAATCTCAAGGTACCTTCGCATCTTGGAACCACCATAATCAAGCAGCAACTTTCTTGGCTGTCACACAGTTGACGATAGTAGCGAATTCAGGACCCTGTACGAAGAAAACTCAACTTGTTAGTACCAACTACAATGGAAAACGAACGGAAAGGGTTCTAAACCACATAATGCTTTAACGGTTTTATGTTCGAAATATCAGGGCAAATAATTGCAGTAGTATACCTTTAAGGATGCACCGCCAACAAGAAAACCATCAATATCTTCCTTCTTTGCGAGCTCAGCAGAATTGCCTCCATTTACAGACCCTGTAATCATATCCAGATTTAGTTTAATTTACTACCAACACTCAGATATTCATTCAGAGCCAAGACTAGAATATCCCAACCAGCTGACTGACGAGCAGAATCATTATGTCCACATGTTTTGATATTTACCACAAGGAACCGTTTGAATGTTTCCTAAATTTCTTACATCTTACAGTTAAATCCATAGATGATGTCCTTATTTCCAAGCCAAACACCACAAATTTTCAGAGTCTGTAGATACATATTTACAATAACTGGCCCCTCTTGAACTACATTTGGAAATCTGCAGAGGTAACATTTTTAACAAACCGACAATCAATCAGAAAGTTGCAGGAAAAAAGTTACCTCCATAAATAATTCTTGTTTTAGATGCAACTTCTGCTGACACGTTCTGTTTCAGCCAATCGCGAACAGCTACATGTACTTCCTGAGCTTGTTCTGGACTGGCCACCTTACCAGTCCCAATGGCCCATACAGGCTCATAAGCAACAACTATTTTATCCCAGCTTGGTACTGCATCTGTGCACAGCAGACATATTAGTATTATACAAAGGATAAGCTATTCATCTTGACTGCAGAATCATTAAAAAGAAGAGTGAAGTTACCAGCAAAAGCCTTCAGTTGCTGAAAGCAGACGTCAAAAGTTTTCCCCGCTTCCCTTTCTTCTAGCTTCTCACCGATGCAAGCAATTACTCCAAGGCCCTCACTCAAGGCATAGGCAGCTTTCTTTCCTATAAACTGTAGTTAAAAAAATATCGGTCAAATTTTGAGTGCTTACAGTAGATCAGAAAGTTCATAATTTTTTTTATCCAGGACACCTCCATAGAAGTTTAAACAATAGGTTTGGGCAAGCATTCACCTGATCGTCTTCACCAATCACATGTCTCCGTTCTGAGTGCCCAAGAATAACCCATGTGGCTCCAATATCCTTCAGTTGTTCCACACTGCAAAACCAAAATGGGTATTTATAGTAATTATGTAAATTCATTAAAGTGAAAGCACGGACAGAAGTGTGCAAATGCAATCATAAGAGAAATCAAAACTTATACATACTACTGCTAGAAGACTTGGATGTTTAAGTCACAATCTTGAAAGGACCATTGACTTCCCTTGAAGTACAAGGACTTAATAACTTTTTTTAATTGAATCCAAATTCAAACAGGACTGGTATAATGTTAATTGCATTCTACTGAGAAACAGTCTTCCCGACATAATAGTAGAAGAGCTTCAGAAGGGGGCAGAAAAGAAACAGAAACGATGAAACCACTACCCACCAAGTTTAAACTGTCATAACGAAAATGGTCTCCAATCACACAACCAAATATTAATTTCCAATTGCAAAATGAAATTATATGTATATGTGAAGAACAAACTACTATGGAATTTAACAAGGAACAGAAACTGACCTGATTTCTCCCGTGAAAGCCCCACCTTTTCCAACCCAAGAATTTTGACCAGATAATTCAATACGATCTGTTAACGAGCTCTTCACCTGATCTAAGTAAAGAAATGGTGGTGCTACAACAACATCTGTACATATTATAAGAAAACTATACAAACATTACAAAGTTATAATCTGAAATGAGATTGATACAAACTGACTTTTACATGCAAAGTAACATGTTGGAATTGCCACCCTACATCTATGAACAACATCTTTTTGCTCGATATATAGTTCCAAGTACCTAAGCTACAATTCTATTGTTGCCTTATCTTCTAAAGTAACTTACTTTTCACTTCCATTCATGCAGAGTTATCTTCCCACCTGGACTTCGGTCATTCATCATGTATATGTAGTGACAGGAGTAAAGCAATATTTTAAATCTACTGCAAACTGAAAGATGTATATAAGGAAGATCAAACAGAACATTATCTCACCAACATCCGCTTCCAATTTTGCGCTATTCAAGTCAGCGACTAGCTTTCTGATGGAGTCTTTTGTGCCATTCTAAAATGAAACAGAAAAAAAGATGAAAATGTCAAAGGACGAACTGAACCATACTAAAGGGGATTGAAATTTGAATTCCTATACATCTTCAACATCCAACAAAAGAGGCTAAGAAAATAGATTAAACAAATTTTACAAAACTAGTTAGTTACGCATCATTGAAATTAACAACTAAACTTAAAATACTGGGGCAGCGTTATCGATTGACATATGGTAGTTTTTTACAGATGCTATCAAGGAATCATACCAAGAACAAAAACAAAGGTAATGCAAAGCAAATAGAAAATGCAGGAACAGGAGTACTTACACACTTCCAGTTTCCACCAACAAAAAACTGCAAGCAAAATCAAAGATACAAACATTTAGAAAAAAAATCCGAAAACGATAATCTATAGCATTTCAGAATCCACAAATATGAATAAATTATGAAGTACATCCAGTGAAAATTCCAGATATTTATGGTGAAGGACAGCTATATTCTTATAATGAGGACTAAAATGTACAACATTTCTACAAAAAGATCAGCAAAAAATAAGAAACTTCTATCGATTAAGATCGAAAATCCTTCCTTTTAATTCCACATTTTCTCGGAAACCAAACAAAACACAAGGAAGCTCGGATAATGAAATCAATTATATACCTTTCCGGTGCCGGCCATGGCGACGACGCCTCTGAAGGCCTTAAGAGAGGAGGAGGAGAGGCGGAGGTGGGAGTGAAGGTGCTGGAAGAGGGACTGGGTGGCGGAGAGAGAATGAGAGAATTCGAGCTTGGAGCACGACGGACGGAGGCCGGAGTAAGAGGAGAGGGATTTAGGGCCGGAGAGTTGGGAGGCGAGAGATGTGGAGGCCACCGCCATTGACGCTAACTCAGTGAGTTGGGAGCTTCCGAGCTTGGGGTGTTTTGCTTGTTTGGTGCGAGTGAGGTAGTGAGTCAGTGAGCGAGAGAAACCCTCGCCACCTGTGGTGGTTAGGTTTTATGGTAACTTGTCAGGATAGGAGCGTCCACGCGGTTGATAGAACTGCAATGCACGCGACCTCATTTATTTATTTATTATTTTGGATAATCTCGCTTTACTACCTTACCTTCACGTTTATCAAAAGAAAGGGTAACAAGACTGTCTCTGGTATTAAGTGGTCCTGTGTAAAATTCATAAAATAGGTTTTTTTTTTTATAAAACATCTTAAAAGAAAATTGAATAATGTGTTGATACTAAAAAGTAATACCGAAACAAACTTTAAAACTCACTAACTATCAGTTTTTTAATATTATTAAATGTAAAGAAAGCTACAAAGTAACCATATTACTAATAATCAACAATAAGTTCATAAGAAACCAAATAAACAAAACTTTAAAAAGTCTAGCACTGAAGTTTCACTTAAAGATGGTTCTTCTTGTATTCTTTGCTGCAAAATCATCAATTAAACTTTAATAATCAATTTTGTCTAAAAAAACCACTTTCAATCGATATGAAAGCAAAATTCATTTAACCTTTCTTGCAACATGGTTGACCGCAAATATAATTTTAACATTTTTAACTTTGAGAGACTCTTTTCTGCAGATGCAATGGTAACAGATACAGTCAACAAAATTTTGTATGTGTGGAGCCAAAAATAATCAAGAGGCAACACGTGGATTTTTAGGTAAAAATAACAAAATTACCCTCGAGGCACATTAGAATTCCTACGCACGAGTAGTGGACAATCATCCCTCAATCAAGTAAAAAATGCCCAAATAGGTATTTATTTATAACATATTTCATTCATGCCTCATCATATCTTCTCCACAAGGTAACCTCTAAATCATTCATTTTTTTATTATATTAATTAGCCAATTAATTGATTAATTATTCAATTAATTAGCTAATTAAACATAAATCATGAACCTAACCCACAAATTCATCCATGTGGCCAGTTCTTCCTCTCCCAAGGGGGTCAGCCACACCCCTATATAAACCTCTCTCTCTCTCCC
>JADOBS010299869.1:0-10131 GCA_015708375.1 Cydonia oblonga | reverse complement strand
TATTGGAGACTACTTAGGATAGACACGGAGACTAGGAACTGAGAGAGAGAGAGAGAGAGAGAGAGAGAGAGAGAGAGAGATGACAGGGTTCCTTAAAACAGCGTAAAAAATTGCTGGAATAAATTTCTACCTTAAGGCTCGAGACAAGACGAAGTCTGGTGCGTGGCACTTGATGAAAATATGTATATGAGCAGCCTTATAGCCTAGCTACTAGCTAGGATAGGATCACATGAAAAAATTGGATCACTCCCATATCATATTACACACACACACACACACACAAAGAAAGAAGAAGAAAATGAAGAGGGAATGAAGGTGGACTGATGGCGTCGGACTAATTCATTCATATAGAGCTAAGAAGAATTGACAGAAAGTAAAGCAGAGAATGGATGCAGTTTGCATTTGCAATTGCAGACGGATTTTGCATCTCTTCGACTTCAATGGCGATGCAGTGAATGGGCTTTTTATTTAAAGAGAAACAACGAAAGAAAAACAACGAATTAACTTAAGAAGGTGAGCAAGGACAAGGAGGGCCAAGAGCCATGGACAGGGAGGGAGGGCTTAAATGCACAAAAGCCGAGGGGAAGGCCCTCTCTGCTTGTGAGAGGCGCTTAAACTCCTCTCATTCCTTGATCAAATCTCTACCCTCCAATTTTCGTATCCTCTCCCAAACTGTTCGACGTTTGCCACGTTATTCTTTTTATAATTAAAGATTGCCCTTTTTTTATATTTTTTATTATAGTCATATATGCCCCGGCACCAGCAACAGCAACAGCAACAGCAACACTACAGATAAGAAAATTAGTTGATGTCACAAGTTAGACCAAAGTTTTGAATTAATTAACCAAAATCTAATCTCCATTATATCCAATACCGTGCCTCTTTGCTTTCATCCGCGGCTCTGTCCTACTCCGACATGGAATTTTGTAAGTGCTTGCCCAACTAATTATCGCACAGTTCATTATTATTATTAAGTGTTAAATTTCGGTGAGACATGTCAATGATCTAATTTTGATATTATTCTTCAACTTCATCACCTACTAGCTCAGCAGGAGTTCGATTTCATCCTAAAATGCCTTACTGAAATTAGGCATGGAACCTTATTTTATATTATAATTTATTTTGTCAATTTTTACTTGGAATTTTCGACACTACGTAGTAAGTATTAACCCACTCATAGTTTCGCATTTTATTAGCTTCGACTGCTTGCTTATTTGTGTGTGTTCCTTTCTCTACTATTTGAAGCATGCTCTGTAATTTTGTAAAGAACAATTTATGCACAAACTATAAATAAGTTAACCAATTTAGGAAGTAAACTCAGCCGAACAAAATGACAAATTTTTCAGTGTTCCAGAAACATGGCTGGCATACTAAGTATAATAATATAATTGGTTGAAAAATTTAAAAATAAAATAAAATATATATATATTTCAACTAATTATGTTATTACATTTGGTGTATCAAGTCGTGTTCCCAACATACTGAAAAATTTCTCGAACAAAAATCCCTCATTTCCCTCCAGCCCTATTCCTCAGGCCAAAAAGAATGTCATCATGAAATGGAATGGAAGCTGTATATACTTTTATGTTGTTTTTGGAGGGGTTGGTTGGTGGGTGGATGTTGGACTAATTAGCAGCTGTTCTCCATTCCTAAATTTCCTCCTCTATTTGTCAAACAAATATTAACCAGCTCCCCTATTCTATTTACTTGACCTCCAACCCTCTAGGCTCTTGAAAGTTTGTAATTTCTTCATGAATATCAACTTAACTATTAACTTAATTACCATGGACAATAAATTAGATCCTGGTAGCTAGAAGCTTGTTACGTGCTCATCATCATTTTAATTACAAATTAAGGAAGTGCCAAAGTGGCACTGTTTAGGAGGAGGAGGATGCATGTGGTGAAAGTGCCAAAGTGGCATAAGTTAACCAGGCTGATCAGCAGAGATGGACCCTCCCTTCCATATGGGGTTGGAGGCCATTGGAGGTCGCCTCCTGTCTGACCCCAGGGAACACCCACAGCCATGCACCGTGGTAGCCAGCAGCTTCTGCTTTTCCAACAATGGTTCTTCTTTTCTTTTTCTTTCTTTCAATATATTACTTTATTTTATATACATATCAATATTCAGCGTTGAAACTGATGCGCACTAGTCACTCACTACGTACCGAAAACACTCCGCCATGTCCCGACAAATTCAATTAAACCCCTGTATTTCTCTCCTCTAAGTTCTCTTATATATGTAATTTCAATTAATCACTACTCTTCGACTCCTTTTTCCTAATTAATTTTCCAAATTAAGGATTTTTCAACTCAATTCGTGTTTGCCGGTGTCCAAATTTCGAAACCTCAGTATTCATCATATTAAAATCTTACATTAATTCTTGGTATTGATTAAATAAATAGGTAATGAACGTGAACTTTTTCTAATTATTAAGTATAGCAAGATGTGCTCATTTGGTTATATGGTCGTCTTGGCGATTTGTTATATCCTTATTTATTTTAATCAGTAAAATATGAGTGCAAGTTTGTAATGTGTTTGCTCAATTTCTTTTTCCGTTCTTTGTTATAGATATATTTTTTTAACACAATGATTAGATATGGTAGCAAAGTAAGCAAATAAAAGTAAAACTAGCGTCACTTGGAATGAGCTACAGTGTATATATTAGACTACAACCACATAATACTACTAGGGTGTGTTTACGTATTCGTAATCGAAATGAAAATGTGGAATTGAATTCCGATTACGGAGTATTCCGATGTTTACTAAATATGAAGGAATCAAAAAAGCAGTGGGGCCCAACAAATTTTGGAATTCAATTCCTTGTATTGATGGAATTGGATTCCCTAGATATAGATGGTAATCCAATTCCTGATTATTTGAGCAATCGGAATGACACTTTTGTTCCCTTTATGCCTTCACTTACTTTTTTTATTTCCAAGACTATCCTTTATAAACCCATTAATTGTCACGCCTCGATTCCGACATACGTCCAGGATCGACACTTGACGTTACCAAATACCCGTATTACTTACATACCCTGCCTCCGAGATATGGACAATGCACAACTCAAGGTTCGAATTGCGTGATAATTTTTCTGAAATTCTATGGTTGCATTTAACCTCCTCATTAGACTGCCTACGTATCCTCAAAGGGGATCAAGCCATTTGTAGTTCACCCTTCACAAAATCAGACGCTTATCCCACTGAGTTCAAGAAAAAAACATAGCATTCCTCAATCATTTATTATAACCTGTCAACATGAAATTCGTGGACTCAGGCTACATAACAAACCCCCAAGAAAATCATGATTTCTCTTCCATCCAACATGATATCACAATTCACAACATACATCATATTTAAGAGATGACGAAGCACAAAACCATTCTTTAGACACATTGATTAATTAATCTGATCAAAATAATATCAATCATTCCCATATCTTTCTAAATTCATACCTTATGAAATCATAATCGAATCTTAGAAAATCCCGAAGGAGTCACCCAGACGTCCAACAACTTTTCTAACTCAATTCACAAGATTCTCAAAACCATTGTCACAAATATATAAAACTAAGGATAGAGTGACACAATTAAGCCAAGTCTGCTTAAGTAACCAAGCAGGAAGTGGCCCCCTATCATGGATTAACCAAGCAGAACCACTCATACAATAAACAAGTAGGCAGTGACCCCCTATCGCGGATTAACCAAGCAGAGTCACTCCTATGCATCTGTTAGGCAGTGATCACCTATCGCAGATTAACCAAGCATGATTACTTCTAAGCATACATGGCCATAAGGATCGCCCAACGTGGATTAACCAAGCGCGATCCATATATAGTATGGTTCCCCAATGCGGAGTTACCAAGCATGACCACTTGTGACCCCCAATACGGATTAACCAAACATGGTCAAGATAATCAGGTAGGTAGTGATCACCCAACGCGGATATACCAAGCATGATCACTCCTAGAATGCGTATGGTCCCCCAATGCGGATATATCAAGCAAGACCATCAATGTACAACTGCTATATGGTGCAGTAAATTCAACACCTCAACCCCTATGAGTTACAGCGTAGTCACCTACACCTTCAATTTCTCATGGCCACCACTAATATGCCACACAAGTATATAAGTTCCATAAAATACTTCTAATATGATTCTAGGGTCACATTGTCACAACATTTATTGGATTTACCATTCATATTACTAAAAAGATAATTAAACACACATATATCACAATCATCATCAGCACACAAGCCAAATCATGTTTGATAAACATAAGTCTATGGCTAAATATATAAAAACCACATTTCAATAGAATTCATATTTATAAGACCAATTCATATTCACAAATGATATTAATATAAGAAATTAAGGTAATAACTATATCACATATAATCAAGTCATTCCCTAAACAATGTAGACCCACTAGACTTCACTTAGTCTTCCATAGTACTAATTTTATTATTTAGAACGTTTCGAGACATGGTATCCAAAAGTCGACCCTTGGTCAACGGTAAGGTCCAAGACCCTAGAAATCTAAATCGGAAGATCCACCTATCCGATTTCTGATTTGTAACTTCTCAAAGTCCACATTATGTTTCTAGAACAATATGCTAAAATTTCATTATGATATAACGGTCGGAGCTTCACCAATAACAAATTCAAATGGCGATCAACGCTTTACTTTACCAACTTACAAATCCAATTCAGGAAGATCCATACGTTCGATCCCTGATCCATAAGTTCCTAGTATCCTCAAATATTAAATCCTATAATGTACTAAAGTTTGGTGACGATCCAACGGTCGGATCATCGATTCATTTAATGTCCAAGTGGCGGTCTCTAACGAAACTATAGTCATACAACGAGATTTCGTCAATCAAACCTCATAGATGGATTCAAGGTAATCAATTTAGTCTAGGAAAGGCAGGTGGGGTCTCGGCCCACGCGCCGCCACATGCACCGCCGCACGTGGCAGCCGGTCGTCCCATCTCGCCGGAAAATTCAACTATTTCCAAAAATTACCATATTTTACAGGCAAGTAGATCTCAGTGAGTGGAGCAGGTTTTATACCTGTGACCAAGTCCAATTTGGCCGGGAAACACCTCAAATCGCCCACGAACCGCCGGAACCCTAGAATTGGGTGTGCTTCAATTCGACCTCCATGCGAGCTCCAACGCCTCCACCACGGCTTAGGCTTTGTTCCTAGGGTTGAGGGGGCCTATTGGTGGTGGTGGTGGTCGGATTTACATTCGAATTTGGGTGGATCGCCACCACGAGCTCATCGCACCCCCGTGCGGGTGTACACCATTTCGGGGCCAAATTCCCTCAAATTTGGGGTGGAATAGGGAGAAGAGGTGATGCGGAATGATTTCCAGGTGGTGGGGGGATTCAAATCGCCGAAAATTGGAACAATGCGCGATCGAGGGGCTTCTCAAAGTAACATACATCGTACATATAAACGCGTTGAAATTAATAATACGTACCCTTAAATTGTGAAATATAGGGACGAGATTTCACATTAATCCTAGTTTAATTATGCACAACTCCTTACTTTTTTTTATTTCCATGCTCATTCACATTATGCACAACTCCATGCATATGCCGAAAAGAAGAAACTACAACTTGAGCGAGAAAATTTAAATATTAAAGTAAATACTTAAACTTATTAATAAATAAATAAATAATAAATAAACAAAAGCATTTTAGTGTGCTTATGAAATAAAAAAGTAATTTAATTTTTTTCTTACTATTTATATTATATCAAAATTTATTAAAAAATATATATAAAATATTTGATTTGAGACAAGGGCATTTTAGTAATCATACTGGTTTATATTCTGATTCTGTAAACAGCTTTATGGAATTCTATTCCGACTCCAGAACATTTAAGTAAACAACTTTAACAGGAATTCGATTCTAACTTCTCCTCAATGCAATTCCTCATATTTTTATTACGGTTACGTAAACGCGCCACTAGTGATTGATGGCATTCCATTTACAAAAGAGAGAGAAAGATCTTTCTACGGTCATGATCACAAACAGTAGAGTTTTGGTTTTGATTTTTGTTGCCCAAAAAAAACGCATAAATCCATCCGTTAAGAGAAGGAAATATCTCGTTAACTTCTGATCGAGGAGGCAGCTATAGCGTAGGAGGATGTGGTCGGCGGAAGGAGCTCTCCATGCCATTGCTCATTGTCCAACTGATCGACCCAAGGAATGGTTTATATCACCAGGAGTCTTGTCCATCACAATTTGATACTAACCCAGTATCATAATTATATTTTAGAGAAAACCCACGTTTTTGTATTTTTCGATTTAAACCCATTTGACCATTTGTCCACTTCATCAAATTTTCTTTATACGGTTGATGAGTCATCTATCGTTATTAAAATAATTTATAATCCCCATTTTACCCTCCTTGTTTATATTTTCCACTCCTTAATTTTTGCTATTATTTAATCTTATTTATGGTGATTGGAAAGAAAGAAAAAGAAAACGTTATTTTGGGGTGATTTCTGTTTTGGGTTTCACAAAGCTTTTGCTATCACATTCTCCCTTCTCTTCCATACAAATTTTTCCTTCTCCCAAGTAGGTGTTGTTCTCTTGTGTAGGTTTCTTATGTCACTTTGTTCATTCTCTTTTGCAGGTAGCTTATATAAAATAACAGAGAGAAGGAAGGCATACCATATAGAATGAAGATTGTAAACATACATTGTTGAAGCATTTCCCACCCTATTCCCTATCCCTTTTCATCAATCCTTCTCTTTCATGGGTATCTTAGTAACATGTAGATTTTAACAATTCTAGATATTTTTCATAATTAGATAATGATGTGTTATCATTACTTTTTTTTTTTAAAGATAATGATGTCGGATCTTTTTCACAGGTAAATAATATATAATTTTATCTTTGTCGAAGGTAGAAAATTATATATGTTTTTGTATTCTCACTTGTAAATAATTGGGTTAGTTTTTGGTTGCCTAAGTTAATTTTTTTTTTTTTTTTTTTTCAACAAGAATCATTTTGAATATGTTAGTAAGGTATTTCATATTACTTATTTGCAATTTTAATACTTTGAAATTTTTTGTTTTGATGTTTCTGGTGACCATGACAACAACACAAAAATTCAAAATTCAAAAGTTCAAAGTTAAAAGGGAAATTGAATGCATAAATTAGGGTTTTCAATTAATTTCCATTACCTAATGCAGGGATAGGATGGACATCAAATAAGAATTAAAACATTAATTAACAAATAAATTGACTTGGACCTTTTCCCAAAGTAGTGTACATTAATTGGGTCTCTATGAAAATGGATGGCCCTTAATTATAATTTCTAATTTATTTACTATATATTGGCTCATCAAATTGAGCTTAATTTCCTTTTGATACAATGTATGTACGTGACACTTTATAGCTAGACCCACCGATGTCACAGATCCCTCTTTAGTCATGCCTACCAGTGACCCCCTCTTGGAGTATTTGGCTACAATATCCACATTCTCCTTCATCAATTTCTTTTTCATTTGACGTACGTACGTAGTTGGTTGGTGAGTCGGTGACAAACTTGAGCTCGATCGTTTTTTCTTGATAAAAAACCAGTTTATTAGAATACAAGAATAAACCTGTTTATATATATTACTAGCTACCAATCACAGCCCATAATTAATTATAAGTGAAAGCATGATTGGGATATCTCACTAATTATGAATATATTGCTCTCTTAGTTTGAAGGATCTTTCACTTATGGACATTCAATTTCAATTTTGCCAATTGAAGTCCTGTTTACATTTCTATCAAGGACAATCCGTCAAATCAACAAATTAACAGAAACGGAAGTTGATGTTTTAATAATTTACTTCAAGTAATGGACACATGGATGGACATAATTGGCATGTTTGAGCACGTTTAATATTGAACCTGAATACTTTCTTTCAGTCATGAAAAATAAATTCTGAAGGTTTTTCCATCAACGCTTTCTAGAAGATTCATGGTAAAACGAGGGGAGTGTTTGGCCCGCTTTGATGATTAATTTAAGGTTTTTGTTTTTGTCAAACGATAAATTTATTAGATTAGATGTTAGATTAGAAAGCAGACATAGTTTGAACTCACACCGTAGTGTAAAGACAACACTTCTCTCTCCACCACTATGTTAGAGGGAGATGGATTGTATGCCCTTCCCATCTCATACCCTTCCCATCCCTTCTATTTATGTGGTAACGATTAAGATAATAAGATAAAAAATAATAGAAATATAAAATATTAACATGACTTAATTGTGATCATAAAAATAGAAAAGTAATGAAAAGGGTATGAGATGAGAAAGGCAGATAATCAATCTCCATGTTAGAGGGCTACTTGCAATTAATTTAAGAATTAAGATGAAAAAAAAAGTTCTAAAGGATCGACTTTTGAGAGTATAGATACAGTATATAAAAATAATTATTATTATATGGAGAAATAGTCAAAAGGGTATTGCCCAGAAATATATGAAAAACCTTTTTATCTATGTCCTTGATTTCTTGTTCCATTTTATAAGATAACAGGTGTAACAATGTTATTGTTTACAGCAATATTCTATAATATCTAGATATATATATATATATATATATATAGGTGAATTTGTCCAAAGATTACTTTTGTTTATAAATTGGCTTCTTTGTCACCAACTTAATTACCACTGACGCCATATCATTATCCTCTGCCATTATATAATATACAGTACACTGCATGCATGCTTTTTAAAATGAAAAGCTTTGAGCAACTAGAGGGTCCAATTTGACGGCAACTGCTCCCTGCGGACTGCAGTTTAATTTTCTTCCGATTTAATCGGCAGCAACGGCAAGATTAATAAACAATTCCACTACAACATTGTTCCATCCCCATGCCGCCATGCGAGATATCGACGACCTATGAATTATGATAGCCGGAGCTATATACGTATAAGAAATAATGAAGAGAAGTTTTTATGGTCAACGTCCATGCCATCGAATTAGTTATCACATATAATTATTGATTAGAAATACAAAAAGTGTCACCACCAAGTAGATTCACATGTATATATATCATCTTCTAAGAATTGAAAAACCACAACTTTTGTTTAATTACTGATGTAATTAGGGATAAATGGAAGCTGCTTGTAATTAACTAAGATTAACAACTAAGCAAACAGCTTAGTGAATATATAGTGAATTGTATTCTTGATTGTTCGAAGTAGTTAGCGCTTGATTAATGACTGTATAAAGAGATGGAGACATATGTAGGAGTGACACTCACTGTGCTGGTAGGGGGCTATACCGCTATATTATATACAAATAGCCCTCCCTATACGCATCTACATTATATCCCACTAGAAACCAAACCAGAGAGAGAGAGAGAGAGAGAGAGAGAGAGAGAGAGAGAGAGGAGAAGGTTGAAGATGGGCGTTGGAAACTTTGAAGCGCTGCCGCTAGTGGTGGGTGTCCACCAAGCGGCGTCCTATCACTTTTGTTTTATTTTAACTTTTCCGTCGCCCTAATTGCCAAGTGGTCACTGTCCATGGATTTAGGGTTTATATGATATGATACATATCTCTTTTCTTTCTTCTCTCTTTCCTCTTCCCTCTTCCTTTCATCAGTCATCTCTACTAGTACTATTATATACCATCCGACTGCTACTACAAGGAAGGGTCACTATATATACATATATATATATATATTATTTTGAAGGGCCCTACGCAGCTATATATATGTATATATATGTTAACAAGGTATATAACATTCAAAAAAGGAAGAATTGGAATTGGAAGGTCCTCATCCTTCATTTGAATAATGGCCTTGAAATAATGGGTGAATTAGTGGGTCCGCTCCCCCTCCCCCTCCCTTAAAGAGAGAGAGTTGGAGTGGCGTACAAAAACAAAATGACTTGGCGGGCTGAGCGTGCTTGTCTGTATAATTGTATTGCTGGTGAGTCTTTACATGATATAATGGTTGGTTGCTTGGGGTGGAAGACTAAGGACGACTAAGCCACCAATTCCAATTTGCTGGGCGGCACCTGCTTTGCTCCCAAGCTAAGCTTAAGCTAATTATAACTGCTTTTGCATTTTGCAATATATATATATATATATATATATATATATATATATATATA
>JADOBS010299868.1:0-10131 GCA_015708375.1 Cydonia oblonga | reverse complement strand
TTCTTCTTCTGCAGATCTGGGATTTTTTTTTTGGTAAAAATTCAGGTTTTAAAAAAAAATTATTATTTTTGCCACGTGCCAGACATTTGGCAACCACGTGGCATATATGTGGCAGCCACGTCAGTATTTAACGGATCAATGGATGGAAAATGTAACGGAGGTATTATTTTGAAATAAAATAGTACTTAAGGTATGAAAGTGAAATGTTTTAAAGATGTTGTAAGGAATTGAAATAAAGCCCAAACCTGAGGTATGAAAATGTAATTTACCCAAAAAAAAATTGAAAATAAGTTCGGACTCCATTGGAGCCGACCTCTGAGTTTCAATTACCGATGTGTGGATCTCCATGTGTGAACCACTAAATGGGATTACACTTGAATGGGCGTGTTAGCAGTCCCACATCAGTAGGGGTAAAGAAAGACAATGGCTTTAAATAGGATTTCCCCACTTTGACTAATACTGAGACCTTTTGTAGTAAAGCTCAACACCTGACGAATTGAACATGTGGTAAAGTTTGAGACAGTATCGGTGTCGTTAGAGTGGACCCCCGGACCCGTCGATCTAAAAAATTTCAACAACCTGAAAGGGTAATTTTTTAGAACGGTCTATACTTTCAATTCACACTTTCTCCACAAAAAATATAAAAAAAAATAAAAAAAAATAAAAATCTCTCCAGTGCCAAGTTAAGGTTCTATTTATAACATTATCTTGTCTCAACTGATAAACATTTAGTTTTTTTATGGTGTACTAGATCTTGTTGTAAGTACATGACCGGCCTTGAGTGCCTCAAAGAATTTATATGTTTGGAGTATGATAAATGGAAAAGAAAGAAAGAAAGAAGAAGAAGAAGAAAAAAAATGCCAATTGTCAATAGCTTGTGGTTGGTGTGTTGGTAAAGGGTATGTTACTTGCATCTTCTATCTGTTATAGCTCGCCTCAAGCCCTTAAATTCTCGTGTCTGGCCTCGTATAAGTACCCCACAAAAATTAAAAGGTATTGGAAAGCTTGCATCAACATTGCAGTCCCTCAATCAAAATCCAACCCAGACAGCAGGAAAAGGACAGTTAGAGAAAGATCGAAAACCTGATTGTACTTTGATACTTAATAAAATTGAGTTGATGAGCATCATCTTACCAGGAAAATTAGTAAACTAATTAACTTTAATTAATCATTCTTCTTTTGCCTTTTCACATTTTGTTTGTATTGCTTTGTCTGTTTGGTTAGGTATCAAAAGGAAAAGGTTTTAAATTGAAGCCAACGCACAAATGCCATGAGATTAAAACCCACCACATCAACATTCAAAACTCCTGCATATTTCCTTCATCTATCTTCTGCTTCAAGATTTATCACAAAATGAAAATTTTGCTCATTTCCTTTCTGTTCTTGATCGGGACTGTTGCTCCAGCCGAAAGCAAGTGCAATGAAGATGACCGGTCATCGTTGCTCCGCTTGAAGCAAAGCCTTAACTTCAGTTCTTCTGCTTCCACGAAGCTTGTTACTTGGAATGCAAGTATCGACTGCTGTTCTTGGGTCGGAGTAAATTGCAGTGCTAATGGCTATGCAGTTGGTCTGGACCTCAGCGGGGAACAGATCCTAAGTGAGATTGACAACTCCCTAAGTGAGATTGACAACTCCAGCAGTCTCTTCGATCTTCAACATCTTCAAAGCCTCAACTTAGCTGATAACGGTAATGACTACTATCAAATTCCATCTTCTATCGGAAGGCTTGCAAGTTTAAGGTATCTGAATCTATCCAATAGTGGTTTTTTGGGGCAAATCCCAATTGAGATTTTGCGCTTGACAAGGTTGATTGTTCTTGATCTTTCTGAAAATCACTTAATAATTGAGAAACCCAATTTAAGCATGCTGGTTCGGAATCTCACCGAGCTTGAAGTATTATATCTTGATCGGGTAAACATATCAAGAAGAAGGAGTGACTGGTGTCAAGTAATATCTTCTTCACTTCCAAAGCTGAGGGTGCTGAGCTTGTCCTACACTGATCTTTGGGGCCCTATTGATGACTCCCTTGCCAAGCTTTCATCTCTTTCTGTGATTCGATTGGATTCTAACAACATATCTTCTCCGGTTCCATCATTCTTCGCCAATTTTTCAAACTTGATTTCCTTGAGTCTCCGTGGATGCGAGTTGTATGGAACATTTCCCCAAGAAATCTTCCAGATATCTACACTACAGCATGTTGACTTGTCCTACAATCCGCTGCTTCAAGGTTCCTTACCAGAATTTCCGAACAACGGATCTCTCGAAACTCTGAACTTGAGCTTCACAAATTTTTCGGGGTTATTGCCAGACTCTATTGGCAACCTCAAAATGTTGTCCACGATAGATCTCTCATCCTGCAATTTCTATGGATCAATCCCAAAGTCAATGGAAAATCTCAGACACTCGTATTATTTAGCCATGCCAAAGAACAAGTTCAGTGGTTCCATTAATTCCACTCATTGGGAAAACCTTGTCGAGTTGATCGATGTTGACTTGAGTTACAACCTGCTTGTTGGATGCATTCCATTATCTATGTTTTCTCTTCCCCTGCTGCAAACATTATACCTTTCCAACAATAAGTTCTCGCACCAGTTCCATGAGTTCTCTAACGTCTCTTCTTCTAACCAATTACAGTCCTTGGTTTTGGATTTCAACAATCTCGAAGGGCCAGTACCGATGTTTATTTTTAATTTGAGAGGTCTTGTAGTTCTTTCACTTTCTTCAAACAACTTGGAAGGCTCGTTTCCTCTAAGTGGTCTTCAGAAGCTGAGAAATCTGGCTTTTCTTGATCTTTCACACACTAGCTTGTTCATTGATCATACCGGTACCAATTCCTCGTATTCATCCTTACCTCAACCGGTTAAAGTGAAATTAAGTTCTACCAAGTTGAGAACATTTCCTGATTCCTTGAGATATCTACCCAAATTATTCTACTTGGATCTTGCAGAAAATCAAATTCATGGAGAGATACCGAACTGGATTTGGGGGCTCAAATTTCTTAGTTATCTAAATATTTCATGCAACTCCCTGGCAAGTTTTGGTCCTTCACCCAATCTCACTTCTGCTCTAGCGTGCTCGACCTTCACTCTAACCAGCTTCAAGGACAAATCCCAGTTTTCTCAGCACCCACAATGCAGATTTTGGATTACTCCAGAAATAATTTGAGCTCTAGCATACCGACTAACATTGGTGAGTTCTTGGCGAACATCATGCTCTTCTCACTTTCAAGCAATAACCTCCACGGCATCATTCCAAGATCGTTGTGCAATCTGTCAACACTTGAGATTCTTGATCTGTCCAATAATTCACTCAGTGGTATGATTCCTCAGTGCTTGACTACAATGAAGACGCTTGCAGTGCTTAATTTACGGAGAAACAACCTTACGGACAACATTTCTTACAAATTTGATGAGCATTGCAGTTTAGAAACTCTAGACCTCAGTGGAAATCAAATCAAAGGCCAGCTTCCAGAATCTTTAGTCAGCTGCACAAAATTAGTGGTATTAAACCTTGGATACAATCAGATAATGGATACTTTTCCCTGCTATTTGAAAAGCGTTTCCACCTTGCGAGTCCTTGTTCTCCGATCCAATAAATTCTACGGAGGCATTGGATGTCCGAGTACCAGTGGCACCTGGCCAGTGCTTCAAATCATAGATGTAGCTCACAACAATTTCAATGGCGAATTACCTGGAGGATTGTTGACAACATGGAAAGCTATGATGGATAACAAAGCTGATGCAACTCACCTTCAGTATGTGGACAGAGTCATTGCTATTATTTACTATCAGAACTCAGCAACAATTGTGAGCAAAGATTTGACGATGGACCTGGTAAAGATTCTAGCTATCTTCACCGCAGTTGACTTCTCTGGCAATAAATTCCATGGACAAATACCTGAAGAAATTGGAGAACTCAAATCATTGTTTACTCTCAACTTCTCCAACAATGCTTTCACAGGTGAAATCCCATCATCATTGAGTAACTTGGGAAACCTCGAGTCTTTAGATCTCTCAGTGAACAGCCTGAGTGGGCAGATTCCACCAGAATTTTCAAAACTCCATTTCCTTGGATTCATGAACCTCTCAAGCAATCACTTGGTTGGTAAGATCCCAAGCAGCACTCAGTTTTCAACATTTCCAAAATCTTCCTTCGAAGGGAACACGGATTTATGGGGGCCTCCTTTGACAGCATATGACAGACCACCGATGTCGTCGCCACCAATGTCAAATGGAAGCGATCCGAATTCTGGCAGTGAGATTAATTGGGATATTCTAAGTGTTGAAATTGGATACTTTGTCGGCCTTGGAGTTGTCATCGGGTCACTCGTGTTTTGCGAGGGATGGAGGAACTGGTATTACGAGGCTGTGGAGAACATGTTCTTTAAGATGCTCCCTCATCTGGACAAAAGAAATGGTAATCGGATTCGCGGAAGACGAGTCTGCAGAAATCGATCCAAGGGGAAGACATTGAAATGACGACGGTAATCGGACAAAAGAAATGTTCTTTTGGATATTATCTTTTAATTGTTTTTTGTTCTTCACTTTGATTTCATGTTTATCCAGTACTTCAATTCAGTAATTTCAAAAGTTCATTTCAGTATTTTAGTTTCGTAATTTAGATTTAGTTTCTGCTTTGCACTTTAATTTTTATTTAGATTATTTTAGTTCATAATCGAGTTCTTTATCAAATCAATCCCCACGACCAGTACGTTCGAATTGATACGATTCATCATACACACCCGTATCCATCACATGCGAGTATCTCGACGCTATCGATTTCTCGCCCATCACAAGAACATTTGAACTCACCTATCACCTCCCAAGACCTGTAACGCGTTTCACAGTCATGCACGAAGAACCTACGTCCGCGACGAGTTTCTTCCCTAGTCACAATTGTTTTGAAAGAAGTCAGACAACCGCAGATCACATTTTACTCGCTCGGCCCCCGGGCCGCGAGTTGGCACGCCGACAACACACGCATTAGAAAGACCAAGCGATCCCGAAATCCTCAGCTTGTTGGCCGACACCGATTTTGAGATCTTTATGTTCTTGATCATGACTGTTACCTCAGTCGAAAGCAATTGCAATGAAGGCTACCAGTTATCCTTGATTCACTTGAAGCAAACCCTTACCTTCAATTCTTCTGCTTCCACCAAGCTTATTACTTGGAATGCAAGTATCGACTGCAGTTCTTGATCCGGAGTAACTTGCAGCACTAGTGGCTATGCAGTTGGTCTTGAACTCAGCCGTGAATCCATCATTCGTGGGATTCGCAACTCCAGCAGTCGCTTCGATCTTTAACATCTTCAAAGCCTCAAATTTGCTGACAACGAAGATTTTAAATCTCAAATTCCTTCTGCAATCGGAAAGCTTACAAATCCCAGTTGAGATTTCATTGATCGAGTAACTCATTGACTGCTCACTCATTCAATATTCTATATGATCAATCCCTCTGCAACTTATGCCAAAGGAAAATCCATAACAAATTTCTCCAACACCAAAGATTATCTTTTTGCAGTCGACAGACAGCAGGTACCATATAATATTTTCTGTACCAAAGTCCTGCGTCAGCTTTCAGGCCACCTTGTAGTGGTCCATCTCAAGATTCTTCGACACCAAATGAGGAGGTTGCGTATGCGATCGGATCATGTCATCATGCTTTGTCGAAGTGGTGGCCCCGAGAACAAAAGAAGGTGGGTAACCAGCCAAAAAGATTGTCATGTAATGGGATGCTACTGTAGAGACATGTAATGTCAGTCTCGCATAAACAATGATTTCAATGCGCGACTAATTTATACACCCCGGATTCGTCGAAGTGGCATCTCAGTTGTTGGTAAGAGAATGTAATACGTAGGCTTCAACTCAAAAGGTGAGTACCAAAACTTTGATACTCAATGACGGTCTAGTATTTTCCTTTGTAGTATTAAAAAGTCTTAATTAAATTCGACTTACATGAATAATAAACTTGATAAATAACTATTATAATTCAGTTATTGTTTGGCCTACCGTAAATTACTGCACCTTAAACAGGATATCATTATGTCAAACAAAATGTTAGACGAACTTTATAAAAGGCAAGCTATGAGCAAACAATTGGATCTTACATACTTAATTACCCTTGTTTGGGCTTTATTGTTTTGCATGTCCTGGTATGAACTATGAAGGTTCGTGATCATGAATCCTACTCTCTTAAGATATTCATTTCAAAGATCTGTGAGGACCAAACGTACACTAGCCATAATATTATATTAGTTTATATCTAAATGTTTAAAATATTTGACAACTTAATAAAGCAAAACAAGAAAATAAGTTTTCTAAAGGTTTATAGATTTTAAGTTGGTTTTGTTTTATTAAGTTGTCAAATACAATAAGTCTTTGGTTATAAACTAATATAATCTTGCGGTTAATATGCATTTCGTCCTCACATTCCTCATTTAAAGACCTTAGGAGATTAAGATTGCCGTGATCATGGCCCTACTCCGATATAGTTGGCCCAAAATATCATGAATGTGGAAGTGGAACCAGAACTAACATGCTAAATAAAGAATAAGGATCATCTCCAGATCCTCTTTGTAAGGATCCCAATGATCTTCCAATCAGGTTCGTTCATCGTACATTGTGCGGTCAGAAATTATTGTAATTTTTTTATTTAAAATTGAATATAAACAGTACGTGACGAAAACTGGCCGCACGATGTACGATGAACAGACGTGATTGGAAAGGAAGATTATTACATAAGCTTTATTAAATTTAGATTTTAAAAGATTTAATGGAGTTATAAATTTGAGTCAATCTTCCCCAAATCTCAAGGGAAGAAGGTGAAGAAGATACCTTTCAAATAATGGAAATATTTATTTTCACCATCTTTAAGTGATGATGTTGCTCACCACTCTATTTGTCACCATTAGATAAGTTTAAATTTCGAAATCTGTGTAGTAGATAAACACAGATCTCAAAATATAAACTAATCCAACGGCATCATGTAAAAGTGGTGAACAAAAATGTACACTTCAAAAATCAAATTTGCGTAGAGTATTCCTGAACTTTTAAAACCCTTTAAATTTGAATTGAAGTCACTTGAATTTATGTAAATTTCAATGGAGTTCAAAATAAAAATTCAAGCAAAACACATCCATTTTTTACATACCACAATATTCTACGTTTAATAATGAGACATAAATGAGTCGACCATAAAACCTCCGAAAAAGAAAATGTAAGAAAACATGTGAAGCCAATGACGACATTCAACATGAGCAAGGAAAAGAGCCCAAAATGACAAATCATTTTCTAATATTCTATATATAGCAACTCACTACCTGTTCTATTACGTTACGACTTCTTATTGGGTTTAAAGTAGAAATCTCAATGTATTAAAATGTGGGGAAAGTGTCGACACTCTCGCGCTCATAGTCTAGCAAAAAGCCGCAACCCCAGCCACTTCACCTTCCCACGCTCCCTCCCTTTCGTTAAAAAATGTCGACACTCTTTCTCCATCAACTCTCTCTTCTCTCTTTCTCTACATTCCTTCTCTCCCATCACGCCATGACTGAACTCGTGTCCTCCGCCTGATCAAAAGAAATCAACCCAATCGGGATTCGTGTTCGTCGATCAGATCGTCAATTTTCACAAGATTCCATCTTTTATAAACCCACATACTAGTATTCCCATGTTGTTCGTTGAGGTTCGCGCTCTCTCTCTCTCTCTCTCTCTCGATTTCCCGATTTCTCTGCAATTCTCTGACTGAAACGCTGCGTTTTCTGTGCAGGATGTTTGGCCCTGGCTCTGCCCTCCAGGTTTCCTAGAAAAATCGCGGCTTTTCAAAGGTAATTACTCATTAATTTCATCTCCCACTCTGAAAATCCCAATTGGGATTTCTGCAGTCGAATTAAAGTTAAGATTAAAACCAAATTAAAAGCAAGTCTCGATTTTCTGAAATCTGCTTTGTTTTTGCGGTTCTGTTTTTCGTTTGGGCGCTCAAAACAGAGTCCCTTTTGCAGTCCATGGCCAACACGAGCTGCGGGAGCGCGGAGCTCGAGGCCTGCCGCGACGAGTCGGCGGCGCTTGTCCTCAAGCTAATCGCTGTCGCTTCGATTCTCGTGGCCGGAGTCGTCGGAGTCGCAATTCCCCTCGTCGGTAAGAACCGCAGCTTTCTCCGCACCGACGGTAGCCTCTTCGTCGCCGCCAAGGCCTTCGCCGCTGGGGTAATTCTTGCCACCGGGTTTGTCCACATGCTCCCGGGCGGGTCGGCCGCCCTGAACGACCCGTGCCTGCCCGAATACCCCTGGACCAAGTTCCCCTTCTCGGGATTTTTCGCCATGATGGCCTCGCTTGCCACGTTGCTCGTTGACTTTGTTGGGACCCAGTATTACGAGAGGAAACAGGGGAAGACTCGCCCCGCCGAGGACCAGGTGCGGGTCGGGTCGGATGACCCGGAGATTGAGGCGGGTGCGGGTTCCGAACAGCCGGCGAAGGAGTGGAATGGGAAGGTGTTTGGGGAAGAGGAAGGCGGTGGGATGCACATTGTTGGGATGCATGCGCACGCGGCGCACCACAGACACAGCCACGCGAACGGCCAGGCCGGATGTGATGGGCACGTGACGAGGGAATCCGAACAGGAACACGGGCACGATTCGCACGGGCACGGGCATTCTCACGGGTTCGGGGATGATGACGAGGACGGTGGTGTCCGACACGTGGTCGTTTCTCAGGTACTTTTTATTGGAAATGCATATCCTTTCCTTTTAATCTACTAAATGCGGGAATTCGTGCTATTAAAACTTGATTCAAATGTTACAAACAAGGTTTCATTTTAAAAGTTATAATAACTTCAGTTGTTGGATCAAATTTCAATAGCACAAATTCTCTGATTTGATATATTAGGAGAATTTTTATTTCGGTTTTATTTATATTTATTTTATATTTATTTTACCGCATTACTTTTTGTTGTTTGCGCGTAAATGATTGCTCTTTAATTTAAGGTCCTGAAAAGAATGTAGCTTTTTTAACTTGGGCTTATGGAGTTATGCTAGTCTACTTCGCACGGTAGGTAAAAATTATGCGTCGTCCGCCACGTGTCGTGTTAATGTACCAACTATACTTGGTCGAGTGGGGCCTACTCATGATAATGGTGTTCTTGAGGGTCAAAATACTCAATAGTTGAACTGAAAGGTCGACGTGAACCTTTGTGGTTATGGTGACAACTTTCACCATTTGGATTGATTTGGACGGAATTGGATTCTCTCCTGAGCCCAAGGTGAGTATTCTCCGGACCAACACACGTGGCCCGTTGGATGAAAATCCAACGACTATAATTATTAAAATTTTTTTGTGCCGATGCCATCCATTTGGAAGGGTGTGGGCAGTCGAGAACTTGAGATTGGAATGTTCATGAGCTGAGCTAGACCGGGAAATAATATAACATACATTTATCCAAAATGTTGGGTCGTCATACTATTTTGGAGTACAAGTTATTGAAATTTCACCTTGTTTAGTAAAAATTAGGAACAAATAGCGCTCGTTGGCTGATCTGAACATTCGTGCTTGCGGATGGGTTATTGTTATTGTGACATTTAATGTATTGTTTCTTGTGCAGATTTTGGAACTTGGGATTGTATCACATTCAGTGATCATAGGCCTATCACTGGGAGTTTCACAGAGCCCATGCACCATAAGACCCTTGGTTGCAGCATTGTCATTCCATCAGTTCTTTGAAGGTTTTGCGCTTGGAGGCTGCATATCTCAAGCACAGTTCAAGACCCTATCAACAACCCTAATGGCCTGTTTTTTCGCCGTCACAACCCCGCTTGGGATAGGCGTTGGGACCGCCATTTCTTCGTTCTACAACCCCAACAGTGCGGGAGCTTTGGTCACCGAGGGCATCTTGGATTCCATGTCGGCCGGAATTCTAGTGTACATGGCGTTGGTTGACCTAATTGCTGCTGATTTTTTGAGTAAAAGGATGAGCTGCAATTTCAGGCTCCAAGTTGTATCTTATTGCTGTCTCTTTGTTGGAGCTGGATTGATGTCATTACTTGCAATTTGGGCTTAATTAGTTTTTTTTTTTTTTTTTTTTTGGGAGGTTAATGTTTTAGTATTCCAAGTGAAATTTAAATTATTTCCACTTTTTTTA
>JADOBS010299867.1:0-10131 GCA_015708375.1 Cydonia oblonga | reverse complement strand
CATTGAAGATATATGCTGGCATTAAATAAGTCTAGGGACTAAAATTAATTTTTAATCTTGTATAAGATATTTTTCTAAATATCATCTTATTTAGGAATTAAAATCTAGTTTTCTAAATAATGTACTTTGTGAACTTGCCATGTGGTTGGATTAATCTGATTATTGTTGTGGTTCTTTTTTGTGAACATTAATTATTTTATTAGGAAATGGACGGTGCTATCCACACACCTCTTCAATTTTTAATTGTTGAATTAAATGAATTAGAGAACATCAAGTAACAACAATTAACAAGAACTAGTCGAATGTAAAAAATGTGTGTGGATAACACTACCATTGAGAAATATTGATGTATGGAGTTTACTTTTTTTATTGTTATTGTTCGTCTGTGTTGCTTAAGATGGGTAAATTCCGATAAAAGAGTCATCAAACAAATAAGGTTCTGTCAAAAAGTTTTTCCCTTTTTCCTTTTTCATTTTATCACCAATTTCTCACTTAAAAATAAACATTATTTGTCATAAAAAAAAATAAAAACAGTACGAAATCTTCTTATCAGGTATAGTGCTAAACAAAGTATTAAATAGTCTGTTTTTAGTCTAATTTTGCACTAAATGACTAACTACATTAGTCAGTACTATTTGATGCACAAATTAGTTCATCTGACTTAAAATAGTCAGTATGGTCCGACATACTAAGCGAGACCTAATGTTATCTATCAAATTTTTAGTGTGACGATCACACTGTCATTGTTACGTATAATGTTATTAATTTAAGTACTATAATGCCCGATGACATATCACCATTTTCTCCCTTCCTATAACATATACCATCACTTTGTTATTAGTGTGTTAGAGCTTTTTAAACCACAATTACGAAAATGTTTGTTGCCCTCCAACAAATTTGTTAAAAGAATAAGACTTTATATTAATTTGTCTTTCTGTGCTTGGTCTTATTAACTTGATTCCACTTGTGCCATGCCTCATTAACAAAAGCTTAATTTTGACCTCTTCCCAAAATGAGGTTGAAAGTTATTTGACCAATGCATGCAAACTAATGTACTTGCAGAAATGCAAAATAAATTAATAATTATGATCACCATCTCTTTTTTCTTTCTGCAATTGCAATTGTGTAGTTCTTGTTTTTTTGTTCTTGCTGAAAAATTAATTGTGTATTCTTGTTTGGTTGGTCATTCTCCGACCGTCCTTGGTATCATATTTGTTAATTATCCTCTCTCTCCATTATCAACAATTTAGTTCAGCACATACTATACATATAAGATAGTATTAAGAATATATGCTTGATGATTATTAATGTTTTTGGCTTATCAAACTTATAATTAAAAGGATTTACAAGAAGTTGGGGATTAAAATAATAAAGAGTACGTTTTCTAGTTGTTGTGTTTATTTCTCATATTTTTCTTGAACAAATATTATTATCTATACTAAGGGAGTGGGAGAGTAGGCTAAACCTTACAATAAGCTAGCAATAATGTGGTTCAAATTCGCTTTTGGAGAGAATCGAACCTAGGACCTCTTACTTACAAGTGAAGAGGAATACATCTAGACCGTAATACTAAGTGATGTGTTTATTTCCCATATCAATACTCTCAAGTCTATTACAAATTTTACAGACTCTCGAATCTATTACCAAATTTTAATGAGTAAATTGCAGCAATGGTCCCTCAACTTTTATCAAATTGGAGCAATGGTCCCTTGACTAAAAATTCATTACCATTAATCCCTCAACTCATCAAAACGTGTAGCTGTGGTCATTTTTGTCAATTTTGTCAGAATTTTGTCAAAATGAGTTATGTAGGAATGACCATTGCTACAATTAGGTTAAAGTTAATGGATCATTTATCCAATTGGGTTAAAGTTGAGGGACCATTTCTCTAGTTAGATTAAAGTTGAGGGATAATGGGTAATGAATTTTTAGTTGAGGGACCATAGCTGCATGTTTTGATGAGTTGATGGACCAATGATAATGAATTTTTAGTTGAGACTTGAGTGACCATTACTTCAATTGAGTTAAAATTGATGAATCATTACTACAATTTACTCATTTTACAGTGTAAGATACTCAATTAATACGTTATAAACAAGGTACTCTTAATACGTTATAATAATGTAAAATAAAAAAAAAGGTCTAGAACTGTTGTCATCCTAAAACCTCTACTTGTTATGCATGGTTTTATCTGTTTTTGTTCTCCTGCAAACTTAATATATAGAACAAAACTAAGTCAGCCTCTCTTTGGTGTCTGCAGATATTAACAATCTGCAAAACATTTATACAGTGCCATGTGTCCAAATTTTCAGCGTCCAATTCGATAGTTAAGTTGGAAACTTATAATTATATTGCATAATTGAGTCCTGCGACTGCTGCAAAACAAACCTTACACTTGTGTTGTCATCCGAGAGAAAGAATCAGAACACGTAAATATTAGTTTAGTAGATTTTATTAATCTTTATCTGGAACAACATTAGGGTTGACCAGGTTGAAAATCTGGAAGTCAGAGCTGCAGATTGTCATTTAGGTTTTGTATATACATGAACCCGTCTCCCCCATGCAATATAAATTATTCTCGTTTACTTAATTATGAAATTTAATTTGCAAGGTCTACTATTAAAATACAAGATTAACCGATTTCCTCCATGTAAGTATTATATCAACGAGTTTTTATATATTAATTATGACCTATTATAATATGGAAGATTGGAAGTCAATCCTCAATTCCTCAGTGACTCAGTCTGTATATTTTGGTATCCAATTTATTAGAAACGTAGCAATATTATACATCCATATGATCAGTCATCATCATGTTTCTGGTAATGATTTGCAGGCCTCTATATTAAAGGAAAGGGAATGCAAAAATAAGGTACAAATTATGTCAAAATCTTGTAGTTGAAGCACTTACTAGCGTTTACCTTATGCACTCGATCGAGGCTTTTTGTTTGAATATTATATATTTAGAGAATTTCTTTGTCAAGCCAAAAATAGTTGAAATGCTCCCTTAGTGTTAAATGATAACTTTCTTGTCATTAGAACAATACAAATTGTTTAGAGAAATGATGCGTCTCGAGTGCATTGATCACTCATTAGAGAGTGATTAAAAAGTACTTTACTTGAGTGCCAGGTTTCGCAACATTTATGTCTCTTCACAGACTTCTTTTTCAGTTAATGGTCAACGCGTGGCTTGGAGTTGACCTCTGGACAAACCTGTCCTTGGAGCTCTGTGCCAGAAAGTTGTTGAGTCTGCACTTGTCTCTTTTTGTCAGTAGACAATCCAGGGCTACAAGCAGTCATTGATGGCAACACTCTTTCTTCTCGTGGTCATGTTCAGTCATCTAAATTTCTTGAGCTGACTTGGAGGCTTAATGTCTAGATCTTCTCATCCTTAGTGGGCTCTCTAGGCCTGTCTATTGGGCCCCAAAACAACTATTATTTTAATAGGTCTAAAAGGACCCTACATTAACAATTGTCACAGAAAAAGTATTTTGAAAAATGAACCCCTTGTTTGTTTTGACACAATAGAATGAAGATCAAATCAACTAAAAACTGAATGATCACCGAATGTTCGATCACCTTACATCAGACCATAATGAACATACTATTCAAATGCCAAATTTACTGGGAGGGCTTTTAGTTTGGGCTGCATAATTCCGGGCCGAACTTTCAATGTTTCAGGTCCGATACATGAGGATAATGGGCTTACAAACGAACTCGATCCGAAACGAAACCACATTGCAGTGGACCCAATTAGGGTCCGAAAGGGCAATTCAGTCTCGCTCCCTCACTCCCACCAAGTATAATTGCCCGGATTCCACTTGACTCGTTCTCCCTTAAGCCCTACAAACCCTAGCTCTCTCGGAGGCGCCTCTGCAGATACTGCGCATCTCTTCTGGTACGTGATTTTTTAGTCTGAAACTTGATAATCTCCATCATTTTGTGAAATTATTGCGGTTAGGGTTTGTTTTTCGTCTCTTATTTGTTCAAGTTTAGTCCTTTTTAATTATTCTTTCACTAATTTTTGAGGTTAATTTCTGCAACTGGATCTGTTGGATCTTGCTTTTGTTAATTTGATTTCGAATATGTTTTGTTTTGGTGTGTTTAGATTGAAACGTTGTTAATTTTTTTGCCCAAGTAGGTCAAATGTTTGTTTTTTGCTTGATTATTGTGGGCAATTTGTGGGAATAAATATTTCTGGAATTGGGTTTAAGAAATTAGGGATTTTGAGCAAGCTGTAGATCGAGCTAGAAATGGGAAAAGGTATCGAACTACCGTCTGAGGGTTTTTGTTTGCTTTTATAACAAAAGGCTTATAGTGTAAGATTTGACAAGCGACTAGTTCTTGTATTATGTTTCTGTTTGGTGCGTTTGAGCTTATTTACTTGCGTGCAATATCATGAACTTATTGGATAATCTTTTCTGAAGTGCAGAAGCGACAATGGTGAGAGTTAGCGTTTTGAATGATGCTCTCAAGAGCATGTACAATGCTGAGAAAAGGGGCAAGCGCCAGGTAATGATCAGACCATCATCCAAGGTCATCATCAAGTTTCTTTTGGTGATGCAAAAACATGGTATGTAGCCATCAATTGATTGCTTGAATGCCACATTTTCATCGTTTTCAGTTACTCTGCGAGTTGATATTTTTCTGGATATGGATATTAATGTTCTTGGTTTTGGTCTGTAGGATACATTGGTGAGTTCGAGTATGTTGATGATCATAGGGCTGGTAAAATTGTGGTCGAGCTGAATGGAAGGCTTAACAAGTGTGGGGTTATTAGCCCTCGTTTTGATGTTGGTGTTAAGGAGATCGAAGGATGGACTGCCAGGTTGCTTCCTTCTAGACAGGTTAGCCCATTGTTATCAGTTTGCTATTTCAAGCCTAGAAACAGGACATATGTCTTAGTCGATTCTTCTGAGGAAACATGCATAGATTAGATTTGGTAGCTCGTCTGTATTTTAGAGGAAAAAAAACTCATAAAATGTTATGTGCATGATAATATATGGTTGATCATGTCAATGGTGATTGCCCTAGCTTTCCAGTCGGCTCTAGTTGTTATCAAACATTGAGCTTTCCTGTAATGTGCTTCACATATCATTAATCTAGGGGCTCGTTTGGATGTGCTTTTAAAATGACTGAAAGTGCTTTTAGAGAAAATATTTTTGGGTTTCAAAATCTCTTAAAGTGCTTTCTGCAAGAAGCACCAGTTATGTGCTTCTTCCAGGAAGCACTTTTAAGTACTTTTCCAGGATTTACTTGCATCTTTACTAATGATTGGTTCTAAAAACATTTTTACCAAAAACGCTTTCAATTATTTCAAAAGCATATCCAAACGAGCTCAAGACCTATTGTGTCTTAGAACTTTTAATTCTGGTTTCCATTGAATGTTCCGCATTGTGTATATTTCTTATCCATTTAAGCTTATGAATTTTTGGTTAACCTTGCAGTTTGGATACATTGTGCTGACAACATCTGCTGGCATTATGGACCACGAGGAGGCTAGGAGAAAGAATGTCGGTGGTAAAGTGCTTGGTTTCTTTTACTAGGCCAAGGTTTATTTAATGAATGAGATTTGAGTTTTCCTGCTTCTGAGGAGCTTTTGGGTGTACTTTTGAACATCATAGGATACTTCTATGCTTCAATTTGTGTTTGTTTTGGATGCTGATAGAGCTTACTCAAACGTTATTCGTTTACTTTATCTTTAAGCTATTGGTGTTTATTTATCCATAATGCATCTGGTGCTGCCTCGGTCTCAAGTTATCTACTGCAATCCAAATTTTTGGCTTTGATCAATGAATACTTCTGAATGGTTTGTTTTTGTCTGACTATGGATGAATGAAAGTCGATTTTGAACTTGACATGGTTCTGAAAATGTAACTTGAGCTTGCAGTTGCACATGTTGTTCCTAAACAGATGTCTGTTGGCCAGGAATCTTTGACTTAAGTGCGGTTCGATTGTATGTATGTCATTTTTTTCATGCCGCCGTCCAGTCCCCTGCCTCGAGTCACTTGAAACCTGGACAGGGAAGTTGAATATCCGACCCGTTTCTCTATCTGGTTATCTTGTAGGGGTGTGATATTCACACTCTATTTTACTTTTCACACACCTTTTTAATTTTCGGTCTTCAGGTCGGATGAATTGAAGAAAATCAAAAGATAGAAATTAACAAGGGTTGTGTGGATAGCACACCACTTCTTGTATGGCTCCATGTTGAGCATCCACTTTTCAATTTTTTCTCTCGGATCCGTTGATGGATTTATTTCTTTACCGTTGGTACAGTTGTTGATCGTTGGATTAGTTTTGAATGACCAAGATTATAGATCTTTTAGGTTAACGTCTGAAGTCTCTATGCTTGTTTCTTTTCGGATAAAACCAAATTCAAATAGACGGTCAACCATAAGAAGTACAAACAAGTCTGTAGTGATCGAGGAGAACATAGTCTGATGTTCTCATTTTTCTTTAAAGGGAGAATTATAAAAAACCATACAAATGGATTCGTACGTGCTTTTATGGTCCACGTGGATCTACTAAATCCCACAATAAAAATCATGCATGGCTAATGACGTAATGCGAACGGAATTGTTACTAGCGCTTAAGAATATTTGTTGTGCTCTTCACCATTTTTTTTTTCCATACATGGGTGAAGTGCAGAATGACTATGAGAATATTCTATCGTACGTTCAGATTACCGAAAAAAGAGAAAAAATGAGATGTATGAGAACAAGAGAATACACATAAACCAGCAGGGGTTTTATTAGGAGAGATTAATGACAACGCTGAAGGACTCTCCCACCTTGACCTAGCAGTAGTGGAAGTGGCGGTGACAAAAAGTAGTACTGGGTTTTGAAGCATAATATATTAAAGTTAACAACAACACAAAGAGAAAAGAGACTGCCAAAGATCTGTAGTTGCCCTAGCCAACATAAAAGCCAACCTACATGACTTTCAAATTTCATTTAGTTTCTTCGTCATCGTCCTCTGCATCGTCTTTGTTGGTAGTAGCAGCAATATGGTCACCACCAACTCGACCGTCACCAATGGTATCTCCGCCACCACTCTTGACTTCCATCGGCAACGAGGCGTCGAGGACGAAGAAGCGGATATGATGATGCAGAAGCAAGAAGATGGATGATGATGATGATGATGATGATGCTCAAGGGCTCTTCATGTTGGAAAGGTGATGGGCGTGTCATGACGTTTTGTAGGGGAAGGGAAGGTGGGTAGAGTATCTTTTCAGGAATCAGGATATGCCCCAACCACAACTTTTTGCGTTCCCTTCCATTTGCCTTTTTCCTCACTTTCCAATTATTTTTTCATTTTTTTTAGTTGGCCTAAACTTCAAATATATGCAATCACTTGCAAATGTGTGCAAAGTTTCCATTAACTCTCCTTTATTATTGTACTAAAAAGAAAATGTTGAAATGCCTCTGCGAGTCTTTTCAGCTTCTGAAATGAATGAATAATCGTGATTTACCATCAGTTGTCTTTTTTTTTGAAAAAAAAAAAATGAGACGTGGGTGGTTAGTAAGTTCATTACTTTTTAAAATATTTTTTAATAAGAAAATTATTATTGGTACTCCAGAAATCTCATTTTGCACTTCAAATTTTCTATAATTAAAAAGAAAAATACACTTATGAAGAGTGTAGACTATAGTAAATTTTTGGAGTGCCATACAGTTTCATTTAATAAAATATAAATAAATAAATAAATAAAAATCAATTGTCAGTTGCCACACGAGTGTGTCAAGAAGCTAGTATATTGAAATCGGTGTTGGTAGGTTATCTTTCGGCTTTCAAAGGTTTTTAGGCCCAAACTAACTTGGGCTTTAGGGGCCTAACAAAGAATTATACAGAAGAAAAACCGGGAAAATATTCTGCGAAGGCGGGTGTAGGGAGATACGATGAGTTCTCATACAATAGAGAGATTGACCCACGTCGCCTCCCAAATTCATTGGATCGTTTTCACGTCGCCGACGACCGCCCACTACAGGCTTCTTTGAAAGGTTTCTCTCTCATCTCTCTCTCGCTGCGGTCTCCTGCAGTTTCTTAGATTTTGATTTTTGTTGATTTTTTGGTTTGGAATTTGGGTTGCAGAGAGTGGTTTCGATTTGGAATTTGGGGTCGGTGAGAGAATCAATCAATTCATGGCTACTTTGCAACCGACGAGGGCTCGGGCGGATCACGATTATCTCATCAAGCTTCTCCTCATTGGCGACAGTGGTTAGTCGTCGTTTATCCTTCTCTGTTTGGTTCCTGAGAAAATTTTGGAATTGAGAATTGGAAGTTGGACATTCTGAGATCTAACGTGTTTTTCCTTTACTTTGGTATTTCTGGTGGCCAATGTGCTTTGCTTTTCATCCGAGTGAACAATTTTTTTCAATGAGAAAAGATAAAATCGTTATTTCTGAACCTTTTTCTTGTTAGAAAATAGTGGGTGTAGGGTAATATTTAGTTCTGTCAAGTTTGAAATTTTGAATGCGTGCAGTTTTTGGTAAATTTAGTGTTTAGGGACCTGTATGTGAGTGTAATTAGATGGGTTTGTTTGAAAGATTCAGTTTTGGGTTTGATGAAGACGAAGAGAGTGAGGCTTGGTTTGGTACTAAGGTTATTCTGAAAAAAGCTGGAAGTTTTTTTGTGTTTGTTAAACATTCAGCTTCAGCGTTTTTTTACAGTTTTGGGTGAAAAAAAGCCAAAAATAAGAAGCTGCAAAACTCAACTTTGAAAAACTGGTTTTTTTTCATAAAAATTTACCAAACACTATAATAATGTTTTTTTTTTTCAAAAGTACTTTAACCAAAAAGTTTACCAAACACTCTGCTGCTTTATTTCACAGAAGCTTATTCTCACAGCACAACAGAAACAACATTTTTTCAAAGCACAACAATACCAAACCAGCCCTGAGTATAATCATATTTGTACGAATTTGTTTTACGTATCGAAAATGCGATGAGTAATATCTAACTCTTATGTGACTCAATATGCATCACAATATATGTTTGATAAAAAATAACTAGAGAGTGATCACAAATACGGAAAATTATCTTATGCGCATTGGACTGTCTTGTAGGGGTTGAAGAGCATTCAACCTCTTACCGTAATATCTGATATCAATTATTGGATAAGGGTCAAATACGAGCTCTGATGGGGCTCGGTGTTCTGGCGTCTGTTGAGATTATTGCTTTCGAGGATATGTTTAGAAATTGCTTTGAGATGGATAAGAAGTTTTAGGATGTTTTTTGTAGCTTTGAAAAAGATGAAGCTTAGAAAAGCAGTGGGCCCAGATGATATTCCGATCGAAGTGTGTAAAGTTTTGGGAGAGACGGGTATATCATGGCTCACACACCTTTTCAATAGGATTTTGAAAGTGAAGAAGATGTCAAATGAGTGGCGAAAGAACACTTTGATGCCTATCTACAAGAATAAGGGTGACGTACAAAATTGCATGAACTATAGGGGAATTAAGCTAATGAGTCATACAATGAAGCTCTGGGAGAGAGTTATTGAGCATAGTCTGAGGCTAGAGACACGGGTCTCCGACAATCAATTCGGGTTCATGCCAGGACGCTCAACCATGGAGGCAATCTATCTCTTACGAAGACTGATGGAAAGATATAGAGATATGAAAAAGGATTTACACATGGTCTTCATAGATTTAGAAAAAACGTATGATAGGGTCCCAAGGGACATTCTTTGGAGGATTTTAGAGAAGAAAGGAGTACGAGTAACATATATCCAAGCCATAAAGGATATGTATGATGGAGCAAAGACTGCCGTAAGAACTCATGAAGGACAAACCGAAAGCTTCCCCATAACTGTAAGGTTACACCAAGGCTCATCTTTAAGTCCTTACTTTTTTGCATTGGTAATAGATGAATTAATGAGACATATTCAAGATGATATTCCTTGGTGTATGCTTTTCGCAGACGATATAGTGCTGATAGATGAAACTCAGGAAGGGGTAAATGCTAAGCTTAACCTTTGGAGAGAAGTGTTGAAATCTAAAAGCCTTCGCCTAAGTCGATCAAAGACAGAATATATGGAGTGCAAGTTCAGTGCAAATGGAGGCTCAAATGAGTTAGGGGTGAGGATCGGAGACCAGGAAGTACCAAAGAGCGACCGTTTCCGCTATCT
>JADOBS010299866.1:0-10131 GCA_015708375.1 Cydonia oblonga | reverse complement strand
GATGTCGACACGTGTCGCGCTGTGATTGGCCTCCTGGTTGGAGGGAGATTCTTGTGGATCCTTGACGGTATAATATTGACCGGTGCTCAGTAGTTTCGGGATTGGTCAAGTATGGTACAAACAATGTGAATTGTGTTGAGAGCTCTTAATCTGCACCCCGGTGTTAGTGCTTATGTTGTTATTCACCTCCCGCACCACACGCTCACTCGCATCCAAGATAGGTGCACAGTCCTGTCATGCAGACCACTACAGTGGTTCCGACTCGTAGGTGACCTGTGATCATTCGCGCAGCTGCTTTGTTGAGTATAGCACTAGAACGCATTATTACACTCAGTCCTGTCGTACAGACCACTATTGTGGTTCCGACTCGTGTGCAGACATATGTATTGAGCTGTATAATCAGCCGTACAGGATCACTGCAAGGTCTCCGGTTGATTTGTTACTACAGCTGTTATATTTACGCATCTTCATTCTATTATTGATGCATCTAGCATGGCATACTTTCAAAACACTATTTTCAAAATATATTAAGATATGATGCTATATATGTATATATGCTATTTTCTGGGAAAGTATACAGGTTTTACAGCGAGGGGATAAAAGTTTGATAAATGAGATATTTTCGAAAAGCTTTGTTTTGCCCACTCACAACTTTGTTTTGCGCCCCTCCAGGTTTAATTGCTAAAGGTTCGTATCGACGAGGATTCTGGGCAAAGATGAGGATAGGTGGCTATTTATGAGGGTAAAATCCTTACCCGCTCTGCTGTACTTACTTATGCTCTATCATCACGTGTGAAGTGGGTTCAGACCCGCTCACCAGCGCACTCTGGTAATTAGGCACTCTTAGGTTTAAATTTATTCACTTTTTTCCACATCAGTACACTTTATGGCTTCGTCACCTTCCAGGTGTCAGCCAGCACAGCTCGATTCAGATTCCTAGTGGACTTTCCGGGTCGGAGTGTGTCAAATTAAGTCTAGCATGATTAATTGGTTAAATTGGTGTTAAAGCAATCCCTGTGGGATCGACCTCCCGCATACGCAACACGAGACAAAACAAATACCTCTAGATGATTTGAATCTATTAAATTGCCCTTTATGTGTCGTGTCTCGTAAAATCTTTACTCTAACTTCGAATTCAATGCTGCTTGCGCTCACGAGTTCATAACGACGAGTACTAAGCGAGTATACAAATTAATATATCACATGTATCCCGATTACTATGATATTTTTTTCTTGGAAATATGGCTTTTTATTAATGAATATGATTATAAAAGATGAAAACTTGCTCTCATTCCTTTCAAATTAAATAAATAGTACATTGAAAAATGAAGATTAGACCACACAAGTAGCAGAATACATAAATACAACAAATCCAAATGCATTTGAGGTTTTTATTAGAGAAGTGATTTACGCATGCATATTTTCTAATTTTGCACTCCCTTATTTATTTATTGGGGTCTAGAAATAAATATGAGCGTGTAACAGAGAAGTGCATTTTCCCTTGATATGAAGCAAACAAACATTCATGGGGATTCAAATAGACAATTGAGATGAGGAGACAAGGATGCCATCGCCATCTGCATACAACCATTCTCCTTCATGAATCCAGATTCCTCCAATGTTGATAGGAACATGCTTTTGGCCACCATCACTTTTGACTCGTTTCACAGGACAAGTTGCCAAAGCTCTCTCACACCAATCTCACATCCATTTACCTCATCAACATCTCTGATGCACCCATTTATCACAATCCCAGACCATCCCATAATTTCGGCACACTTTGCCAACACTCCTCCGGTAACGGCACGCCTCAAGCTTCCTTCACCATCAACAACCAAAACCCTACCCTCGCCTTTCGTTGCGAGAAGCTCCACTATCAGAGTATTGTCTTCAAACACCTTGACCGTCACAATGGGGCCTGAGAATGCTTCACGTTTTCCATATTTCTGGAATATCGGCGGCACAAGGCGAAACTCTCCACTCTCCAAAAGAGCAGCATTTGCATCACAAACATCAGTAGTGGCCAATGAAGCAGCAGCCAGTTTTCTCCGATACTCTGAAGACACACCTGCAACTCCAAATCTTTTCTCCAGGTTCAGCTAAAGATCGTGTGAAGAAATTAGTCCAACTGTCAGTGTTAGAACATCTTCAGAGATAGTTGCTTTCATCAAGGCTATGATGCTCTGATCCTTCTCATGTCAAGTGCCGAATGCTGGATTCGCACGATCATCTCCTTTCTCATCCGCGGAGAAAGGTGAGGGACAAGGTTCACTTCCATCAACAATGCCGGTGAGCATGTAGCGCTTAAAGATAACCTCAAACAGCAACTTCCAGAAGAGGTAATTCTCACGCTTCAGCTTTATTGGTACTATACTGTCTATTTTCTGCATGGTTATACAACTGTTAGACCCTTGGATTGCAGGAGTACTAGGGTGTGGTATGCTCATTGTAATTTGAAAGTGTTTAAGTTGGGACTAGCTAGAAAACTGTGGTTTGTTTGGCTAGAAAATGGGTAAGAAAAACTCAAGTTATATAAACTTACGGCTACAACATCATGAGGTTTTAATCAAAGTTAGGATGACCTGTGTGTTTCACGTGTGTATGTATTATGTGCGATGTTAGAAGTGATTACATTGATACTTAGTACTACGGTCTAGTGGTATTCCTCTTTATTTGTAAGTGTGAAGTCTTAGGTTAGATTCTCGTCAAATGCGAATTTGAACCACATTATTACTAGCACATTGTGAGACTAAGTCCACCTCCTCCATCTTAATGTAGATAATATCGTTTAATCAAAAAAATAAAAAAGTGTTTGCATTATTAATTAATGGGCCTTTGGATGTGGAATGTTCTTTACCTTGTTGTTTTCAGCTTTTTTATCGAAGGGCCCATACATTATTGTAATAATATATTTCTATTTATGTTATATATATTCTTTAAATTAAACATTAAAATTTGTAATTGTTTATACTAATAAGATTTTAAATAAAACTCATAATTTTTGTACAATTAAAAATATTAAAATACAATTATACTCTCCAATATATTGTGTCGTGTGTGTGCGTGTGTGTGTGTGTATACACACACTAGCATGCATATACAATTCAAAATTCATAAACATACGCAACAGAAGCATAATAATCAAAGCTATATCATGCAAATCCCCTTCAAAAAGCATGGGTTCATAGTTGATACATCAAAGAATCATATTGAAAAGCAAAGTGAAGGATTTGTGTGCTATACCTTTGGACCTTGACTTGAGTCAAATAAGTGACTACCTCCAAGACCTCGCCTCTTGGAACTCCTTGAGCTTAATCTCTCTCCTTACTTACTCCACCTTGAAGATTTGGAACTCGTTCTATTATCCTTAAATCTCTAAACTTGAAGACTTCTAAAGATCCACACCCACTAGTGTAGTGAGATGGACGAAGGAATAACCAAAGAGAGAAGAGAAGGCTAGCACCTTTCTCCCTATGGTGACCGGTTTTTTGGTGAGAGGAAGGAGAGAGTTGTTTGTTTCTCTTGAGGCAAGATGCTGACACAAAAACCCCACTAAAACAAACAACTTTTTTCAACGAAATATTGCTCATAATTGAAAAAAAAGGAACAGATAACTTTTTTTCGAAAATGAAATCTGCATTGGATTTTTTTTTTTCATTTCATGATAGTTGGATATGAAGAAAAGAAAGACGGTTTGGGGAAGAAGACTGCATACGACACAAAGTTTGGTAAGAAAGAGAGGGAGCAGAAGACGAAAAAAAAATAAACATGAATCTCATAGTGTATATTAATAAGTTGATAAATGATTATGTTTAAAGCTTATCACATGACAAATTTTGAGTGGTAGTGCCACTCAGTAAATTTCAAAAGCAAGCTGAGCTTCATACAAGTTTTCCTCTGGAATAACATCACTCCTCATGAAATCATCATTAACACTGTAATCTTATGAAAAATTAACACTGTAATTAACACCATAATCTTGTTTCGGTTCCTTCCGGTAACTAACACTGTAACTTGTGAAAAATTATTGAAACCAAGAACATGCAGTTGTAATCCAAAGCAAAGGACACATGCTCTATGTGTGGGAAACATAATTTTAATTTAGGTAAACTAATGAAAATTACTTGAAAACTTTGAGTTTTAACGATAAAGACAAAATAAAAGGTAAAGTGAATAGTATCAGGATTGACTTTTTAGTGTAAAAATGTGATTTTTCATTAAAGTGAATAGTATAAGGAGCTTTTCGTTAAATTTTCCTTTTAATTTTATTTTTCTCAAATATTATTTTTTTTTAATTTTTTTTTTATGTGGGGAGGTATTTGTTTTTAATGGGGTTGGCAATTACGGAGAGAGAAAGAGAGATTTAGAGGGTAATGATAAGATAGCATGGTTGTGAGGTTAAAAAAACAGGAAAACTAATGAAAAAGACTTGAAAACTTTGGGTTTTAATGATAAGGACAAAATAAAAGGTAAAGTGAATAGTACCAGGTTTGACTTTTAGTGTAAAAATGTGGTTTTTCGTTAAAGTGAACAGTACCGTGGACTTTTCGTTAAAACTCCCTAAAAAACAGCAAAAAATTGTTTGTGTGAAATTACTTTAATGCCCATAATTTTTTATTTTCTAATATTTTTTTAAGTTATATATTAAAGGTTATAATTGTAATTTCATTGATTTTGGTTGACAAAAATAATTCTAGTAGTATGTAATATAGATATATGACTTAAACTGGTTAGATGATAAGTTAAAGAGAAAACGAACTCCATGCAATTGCACCCTAACCATTGGCAGGTAAATATCATAACCATTTCGGAAACAACATAGAAAGAGAGAACCGTTTCATGAGAAGTATCAAGTTGGATGCAAGGGTGATTAAGGGCTTGTTTGGAGGTGAAAGCATGTTGGATGAAAGTTCTTTTGAAACTAATACTTAGTTAAAACAAAAGTGAATTTTAAGAAAGTACTTGAAGCGGTGCTTCTTGCAGAAAGTATTTAAGTGCTTTTGAAACCTAAAAACACTTTCAACAAAAGCGTTTTCAGTCATTATAAAAGTACTTTCAAGTCAACTCTAAGATTTAGAGCGAATAAGAGACAAAAGGTGCACAGTGTTATAAGATGTGAGGTGGATTGTTGTTACACTTTTAGGCTTGGCTTCCACAACTGAGGTGGGGTAGAGCTCAAGCAAGAAACTGCATATTTGAGCGTAGTTGTAAAGTTGTAAACTATAATGTCTTTCTATTTTTTTTTAATAATTCTAAATATTATGATGTTTTTAGTAGATGGATAGCATTAGTGAGTTAATAAATTTGTGAAGGAGTGGGGGAAAGTTAGTAGAGGTCTAACCCGTGCCTTTATGCATTCAGGAAAGCGTCATCTGCCTAAAATATGCGTTGTTTTGTCTTTCACAACGCCAAAAAAATGACATTTTATGAATTTCTTAATAAAGAAGAAAAAAGAAAAAAATAAACTCCCTTGACAATATTCCGTAGAGACGCTATAATAAAGGCGGGACTGGAGTCTGGAGTGAATCCTACGGTTGGTCTTATTACGAGAAGTTGAAATTGTTTATATTAATGAGATTTTAAATAAAACTTAAAAATTTTATACAATTAAAAATATTAAAATATAATTATACTCTCCAAGATATTGTGTGTGTGTGTATATATAAACATGGGTATATTTATCAAACATAACAAAAAAAATTATTGGACCAAAACATGGTATATTCTTCAAGATCACAAAAAAAATCTTAGATTATTCTTGATGTGGATACGTTTTCAAATTAACGAAAAAAAAATGTACCCATACAAGTTGAAAAATGGATTACAAAAAAAATTGAATGAAATTTATATTAAAAAAAAAGTGGGTACAATTTATATTTAAAAAAGGGTACATTCATAAAACAAATTCGTATATTTAAGAATTAGTATATTCATAAAAATTATATGAATGGGTTCATTTAAGATTAAAAATTTGAAAATCTGTTCATAAACATTCTATGTAACAACTCATCCCTACTTTTACGACTTTATAAATTTTAAATGAGTGAATTGACCAAAATGCCCCTAGAGGCTAGATTGTTGACTTTCATTGATTGTCATTCCGTGATGCGTATAAGCTATTATTTTACTATACTCAACGATACGAACACGTAGGCGTAACGGAAGCATGGTGGGCCCATAACCCACAGGTCCCAGGATCGAAACCTAACTCTGATACCAAACGAGTGACGAAGCCAACACAACTTGATTCGGAGTCCAGATGGACATTCTGGGTCAGAGTGCGTCATTTTACCTAACTCAAGTAACAAATATATGAATGTATATTATACGTATCAGTGAGATATGAAACCTAACTAAAAGGTAGAAAGAAAAAAATCATATACCTACTAGCAAGACACATTGATATGTGACATATTGATTATAATAAAGAATTTGTCATTTAGGTAGATAAATAAAATTAACCTATGATATAGGTTGATTATAAAAATTAAAAATTAAATCTATAAATGGGGTTTAAAGCATGAGGAAGAACAAGAAATAACAAAAAATAAAATAAATAACCAAAGAGGTAATTAAAGCATATCATTGAAGAGATAATTATTGAGAAATAATTAAATTTAAGGAATTTGGCTTATTTTAATAAACTGGACTATTCCTACTCACTAGTATAAAAAATAGTTTGAGCGACGTAGGTACCTTCGTCATGCAAAGTCCAAAAACGTTGCCTGAAAATGAGCCCAACGACATCTTCGTCATGCACAAACCGTCGTACAAAGTCCGTGAAAGTAGGGTTTGAGCGACGACAACATCTGCGTCACGCAAAAGGACTTTGTGCAACAAGAAGTAACCTGACACACCCCGACCCGGAATGTCCACTTGGACTCTGAATCGAGTTGTGATGGCCGACACCTGGAAGGTGATGAAGCCATAAAGTGTAGTGTGGTGGACAAAGGATGTGAATAAATTTAGGGAAGTGTTATTAGCACTCCAAAAATCTCATTCTACACTCCTCACAAGTGTATTTTTTCTTTCCAAATATAGAAAGTTTGGAGTGTAGAATGAGATTTTTGGAGTGCCAATAATAATTCCCTAAATTTAAACCTAAAAGTGTCTAATCAAAAGAGTGTGCGGGTGAGCAGGATTGAACTCATTTCACACGTGATATCAGAGCATAAGACAGTATAGTAAATAGCATGAGGGGCTATACTACTAAAGATAACCATGTCCTGAGATTTTCCAGAATCCTCGTTTACACGAAGCACCTCTACTAAACCTGGAGGGGTGAAAAACAAAGTTGAGTGGGTCAGAAAATAACATTTTATAAAACCTTTTCAAAAAAATTATAACCCCTCGCCGTAAAACCAAGTATATTTTCCAAAAATATATGTACTACGTATAATAGGAAAATACTTACCGTAACCTGCAAAGTCACAAGAAAATCAATAAAGTACAGCTATCAAGGTAAGCACAAGGTGACCATAATCACATAATCTTGAAATAGTAAACACATCATAATGAATGCTCATCAACCTATGCTGACACACGAGTTCGTACAAATAATTTCTGAAACGAACAGGACTGGGTGTAATCAATGTGCTCTAATACTACGATCACGTGAAGGCTGGCGCGAAGCGCTGTCATATACGAGTCGGAATTGCCTAATGCAATCTGTACGACAGGACTGGCACCTAACTTGGATCCAAGGCGAGCGAACGGTGCGGATGTGAACATACACGTGAAAAACTGGCTTTGGCCCTGGTAATATTGCACCCTCAGGAATTTGTTACTTATCATGACAACGGTGAGTTGTCAGCATTACGGGCTGCGGACCATAATATCAATAACTTATTCATTGGATTCGTTAAGCAAGTAAATAGGTAGGTCCTTTTACGTCAGTACTTACTTGTGTGTTTGTTGTATTTTACCTATTTATTACTTGGGCTCAACCCAAGGATATGATGTACTTACTTTCGAAGTACGCGACGCTCGGTAGCGTAGTAGAAAAATCCTATGTTCAGTTTTAAATCAGTACAACTACTTTAACCTTATGTTGTTATATATACGTATTTTCGACGGGACGTTAGTACATATAATATTTTTGACGTTTTGTTTTGAGAAAACTATTATATTATAGTATTGTACTAAAGAAGAAGGAAAGTATGAGTTGGAGGCATGAAAAAGGAATTAATGCACTCCGATCGTGATGGAGCCGTGTTTTCCCTTTTTTTGTACAACCACTCTGACTCGATTTCTTCGTCACGTACATATATTTTATTCTTCCTATCTTTAAGTTTTGTATAACAAATGATTTTAAATTTCAGGGACGAAATTTTCTTAAGGGGGTAGGTTGTGATGACTCATCCCTACTTTTCACTCTGATTTCTTTTCCGCTAGTGTGAGTTGACAATTTTACCCCTTTTGGACAAAAGTGGAATCTGGCGTGGACGAGATTTTCGGTTTTTAGTTTCATTTTCCTGGTGTCATACTAAAATAGTACTCGTCGTCACAAACACATGGACGTGAGTTAGACCCGAGATGAATTCGTAACGAAAAAGTTACGCTCTGTTCAAGTACGTTAATTACTGGTATTTTTGTACATGTGCGTAGAAAATATCAATGTCGGAAACATTGTTAAGGATACAAATTTTGTACATTTGAAAATGTACAAAATCTGAAGACAAAAAAATCCTTTCCCTTCCCTAATTGGTGGATCTGTGTCCCCTATTCCATCCACCAATCAATTTCAACTTTTCCACCATTTCCTCCTTTCCATTCCTTTCCCCCATTTTCCTATTCACCAATCAAGTGCCATCCTCAAAACTAGCACCCAATCCTTGAACACCCTCCACATACCCATCACCCAATCAAAGCACTCAAAAAACTCTCTATCTCTTCTCTCTCTCCCCCGAAAGCTCTATCTCCTTCTCTACAACATACATACATACATGCACATCAAACAACCGTCACCGTGAGCTCCACCACTGTGGTTCATTCTTCGATGGCTTAACCACCTTCGAGACCTTTCCATCTCGAAACCAAACCTGACAAAGGTCCCTCATCATTTCGCCTTCCCTACACCTTGGAACCACCATTGTTCCTGAGCTATTCTGGCGAGTTCTCGCCGTTCAAGGCTTAGGCAAGCCTCAGGAAATCCTGAAAACCTTTATTTCGTTCCTTTGGGTTGATTTTGATCTCGTGTGCATGTCTTGATTGAACATTTTAGCGCAGAAAACTTGAGAGGGGGAGACTGCCTAGTTTTCTAGCAAAAGAACCATGACCATTTGGTCACTTCAGCTCATTTTTCCAGTCAACCTCAACCACAACTGGACTCCTAATAGGTAAAGACATGTTCTTTATATTCCTAACTTCAAAAGGGTTTTTGAATCATTGAGTTTGGTTAACTGTCGAGTTAGAAATCAACTCTGAAAGTTCAGAAGAAATTCCCAAATTTCTAGAGAAGTTTGACCGTGGCCATTTGGCCACTTTGATAGGAGCATATTTATGCGACTTAGTTAGCTTGTTTTCTTGCATTTACTTAGTTAGTTTCTACTTATTAGAGTGTTTTAAGTTATTTTCATGTGTTTGTAGGTTCAAATGACAAAGTTGGCAAGAAAGTGAAATTTGGAGCATTTTGGAGCAGTTTTGGGCCAAGAATGGATGGCACATGCATGGAGCAAGGTGGATGGACGTTTATGAAATTCAAAGGCTAGGAATATGCTACAAATCTGGAGGAACAAATTCAAGACAAAGAAGATAAGGAAAGAGCAAGAAACATGGAACATCAGCTAAAAACTAGGAACATTATCCAAAACCTTATCCAACCTTATCTTATCTTATCCAAACAACCTTATTTTGTCCTAACCTTATCCTAATCATATCCTACCTTAATTCCAGCTGGAAGAAGGAATTATTTTTAGATTAAGACACATAATTATCTAATTTCTAGAAGCCACATAGTTCTCCTAGAAATGTGGTGCCTCATTCCCCTTCTAGAAGTCTTAATTTCTGCCACAAAATACATTGTTTCTAGAATCCCTAAAAACATGCCGCACCTTGTTTCCCTTTCTCCCTCTTGGATTCTGAATTGAATTAGCCTTTTTCCTTGTGGATTTGGATTGTGTAAAGCCTTTT
>JADOBS010299865.1:0-10130 GCA_015708375.1 Cydonia oblonga | reverse complement strand
TTTAATGTTAAACTGATACGTTCTTCTCCAGCGGCAATCGACGAAGCAGAACTCCAGAGAAAAAAAAAAAAAAAGAAGAAGAAAATGGAGTGGTTGAAGGTCGGGGAATCATGCAGCGGGAGTTGGGGTGAGAGGGGAAGGACAGTGGCGGATCTAGGAAATAATAATAGGGGGTCAATAAGAATAACGCGCGCAGTGTGTAAATTTTTTTTTTACCAGAAATAGCATGCATATCGTCATTTCATCGAGTCTTGGTAGGCTTGAAGTTATTTGGAAAGGCATATTGCACACCTATTAATGTATGCAAGGGGCAGCACCTAAGGTATCCATAGACATTCACTGAATCTTGTTAGGCCTGAAGTCAGTTGGAGGGCATGTATGAAGCCAACTCTAATCTTCAAAGAGGCAGTACCCAATGTATCTATGAACATTCACTGAAGTTCGGAGGATCAGCATCCAAAGTATGCATGAACGTTCACCGAAGTTTGAAGGGCCAGCTGACCCCTTGCCCCTCCTCAATGCATCCGTCAGTGGGGGAGGGGGAGGGGAAGGTGAGTGATGGTAGGGAGGTCCGTAGGATTTAGAGAGGATCTATTCCCCCAACACACCATCTTGCATGCCAAGAAATTTAATTATTTATTTTTATTACAAACATATTGCCATATTAATCTACGTTAAGAGAGAGGAAGACGAATTTGAACTCGAAACGTAGTGTGTTAAACAAAAAAACTATCCATCAGAAATAATCCATCACTACGCGTGTTAAGAAAATTTTGAGAATTTCAAAATTATTTAGAAGTTGAGAATATCGAATATTATAAATGGAAAGTAGGAGAAGAGGATACTAAGGAAAATTCATTTGACAATGAGAAGTTGCTCATCCATTGTCAATTGGAAGTTGACTTGATCCCAATGGAAGGTCACCCACTAATTGCCATCTTTTAGATGGAGACTTGAAAAAGTCATATAATAATCGTGTTAGTATTAATGCGTTGATATTTTTTCTTTTGAAATTTAACGACTGAATGTGTGCTTAAGAATTTCATGAAATTTAACCGTGAGTCTAAGCCACATAAAGGGCAAATATATACCACACATTGAACTCCATAGTATAATACCTTGACAATAACTTGTACCTAAGGGGCCAAAACTTTGTTCCTTCACACCAACAATTCCCGAGCGTCATCAGTTGTAGAGAATCATTTATCTATCTTTCTTGACATGAACGATCACGTGATGAGACAGATAGACACATATGACTGGATCAACTAATGAAAGGGAATTTTTCCTGGCTACAAGTTGAGTTGCAGATGATTGTTGCAGCATTGCAGTTTCTTACCAGGGGCGAGGGCCCAACCGCTTTCTACCTTGCCAGTAAAAGATAGATTTTGCTACTTCTTCCTCACCTGGTTTTGCTTCAAGTCCAACAATATGAAGAAAGATGAGAACTGGATCACATTAGATGTGTTCTGAGGCTTCATATGTGTAGTGGTTGCTTGTTCCCTGTTGGCTTTTACCTTTTTGTGTCATATGGTCGACAAGCCACCGCTACATTAGGGGCACATAAACCATGTTCGTCAACCAAGTTTGTTCAGCAATTGTAACAATCTGCAGCTTCACATGATATTAAAACTCCAGTTGGGAAACAAATTGACGAAGTCTGAGGACATCGGATTTGATACTCCGATCCAATTGAGATCACTCTTCAATTTTAAACTCGATACATCCCCACTCTGCTCCAGAAAGTACAATAGCTTCCCAGTAAGATTGACTCAGCATACAAATACCAGTCGCGCTACTCTTGAAATTGAAACAAACATAACTATTTACAGCATCTGTACTTGTTTATCAAATAGAAGCAATCTGCACCATCATGCTTTGCTCTTTACAGCATCTGTTAGATAACTATTTCGATTTTATTTTTTAGTTTTGTTTGGTCTTCAACTCTAATGTTTCTTTCCAAGTTTTTCATGTGGTTAGCGATTTTGTACTTGTTTATCAGAGTGCATTCACGGCTACATCCGATGTAATTCGAGTCCAACATAAGGCGAGAGAAGCTGTACGAGGTCTAATATCTTAATAGATAAGGTGTAGAGGTTAATTTCAAAACATCTCGGTATTGTTAATAGCGAACCCTGGTAACCAAACCTCTCGACGAAAGCTCTACTATGTTCCGATGTAGAGCATGCACCGGATGAATGAAGCGGTTGGTGTCCAGCCAAGGATCCAACAGTTAATAATCCAATGTCCAAAAGTTGTCAGTGTATAATATACACCCATGCATAATAGCCATTTTCGAATGTACAATTAGATTATTCTCTAACTATTACTTGTATCGAGCCACACGATAAACAAGTCTCTAGACTCTCTAATAGTTTGACTACTTAGATAGGGCTTTATGAATATGGATTCGAGTCCACTAGAAATATTATTTTGGTGACCAAGTGCCCACAAAATTACCATATATTATTAGTCACCATGTGACACAAAAAACGAAACTTTTGATTCCGCAAATGACAAATTATACTATGTAATATGGTGCGACTGTGTTTGTTTTATTTGAGTTGGTTTTTTTTCCACGTACCAAAAATGTATAGTAATATTGTGAGAAAACAACTTAGTGCACGTAATTGTCACTTTTGCACGTAATAATTATGTAAACCATACACGCTCAGCATTAAAAAGTTACAAAGCAACATAAGCAATATGATTATCTTTTTTAGTAACGTTTTATTTTCTAAGATTAGTCATCTTTCTGCAAGTTGCATGAGAAAAGCATTCTGGCCCCTTTATTCCAATTTTGATCTAATCTTTGTGAAAGTTTCACCGACCTCACATGAATTTTAGGATAATCTCTCAGGAAAAATCATTCCCTCACATATGATATTGTATTATTAGATAGAGAACAAACTGTGGCAATGCAACCGGTCATTCTAAGTTGCTCTCCGAATTAGCAGATAAATGTGTGTAAGTTTCTACTCACTATGCTATTTGTAAGACACGTCTTAGGAAAAGTTTGTGATGTAACGTTTTGTAATTTAGTCGCTACTAACCCACTTTGCCGTAACGCTGCCGAATATCTTTTCTCAAATTAGAGGATAGAATTAGGTGACCATGTTATATTTACACATGTGTAGCATATATTGCTAAATTTAATAACTACATGCCCGAAAGAATTTTAGCAAATTCAAGGGATGTATCCGAGTCACCCAAAACATAAATGTATAAATACATTGTAATTTTGCAATTTGCCTAATTTATAAGTTAAATTGACTATGGTACTGTACTGTTATCAAAGTTCCAAATGAAGTCAAAGTTCTAAATCGATGATCGCTAGTGCACGGGAACAAATCCTCTTTGGATCCAAACTATCCGGATTCTGTGGATCAAATAATCTCAGTCGTTCACATAAAATCGTGCGGCTGAGATCACTCTTCCTCTCCAACTTTCTCACTCGGTCTCTTTGTCAACATCCTTGTTTTCTTCTCCGCGATTGACGAAGCAGAATCCCAGAAGAAAAAAATAAAATAAAATAAATAAATAAATAAAGAAGAAAATGGGAAGGGTTGAAGGTTAGGGAATCATGCAGTGGGAGTTGGGGTGGGAGGGGGAGGGGGAAGGGGAGAGGGAGGGTAGGTGAGTGATGGTAGGGAGGTCTGCAAAATCCGGATGGTTCGGATCCAGAGAGGATCTATTCCCCTAGCGCACCACCTTGTGTGTCAAGAAATTTAACTATTTATTTTTATTACAAACATATTACCATATTACTTTACGTTTAGGGAGAGGGAAACGGACTTGAACTCGAAATGCGGTGCGTTAAGCAAAATGACTATATATCAGGATAATCCACCGCTTAAACATGTCAAGAAAATTTTGAGAGAATTTCATAATTATTTTAAAATTTAGGATATAAAATATTAAGAATGGAAAGTAGGTGAAGAGGGTACTAAGGAAAATTCAATTGAAAATGAGAAGTTGTTCATCCATTATCACTTGGAAGTTGACTCGATCCCAATGGAACTCACCCACTAATTGCCACTTTTAGATGGAGACTTGAAAAAGTCATATAATCGTGTTAGTATTCATGCGTTGATATTTTTTCTTTCTGAATTTAACAATCGAATGTATTTTGTAGAATTTTATAAAATTTAACGGTGAGTTTGAGCTACTTAAAAGGCAAATATATACCACACATCGTACTCCATGGCTTAATAACTTGACAATAACTTGTACCTATGGGGCCAAAACTTTGTTTCTTCACACCTAACGACTCTTGGGCGTCATCCGTTGTAGAGAGTCATTTATCTATCTTCTCTTGACATGGATGATCATGTGATGAGACAGATAGACACATATGGCTGTATCAACTAGTTATAGGGAAATTTTCCCGGCTACAAGTTGAGTTGCAGATGATTGTTGCAGCATTGCAGTTTCTTCCTTACCTGGTTTTGCTCCAAGTCCAACACTCTGAAGAAAGATGAGAACTGGATCACAAATAGATGTGTTCTGAGCTTCATATGTGGTGGTTGCTTGGTCCCTGTTGGCTTTAACCTTTTGGTGTCAAATGGTCGACAAGCCACCGCTACATTAGGGGCACATGAACCATGTTCGTTAACCAAGTTTGTTCAACGATCGTAACAATCAGCAGCTTCACAAGGTATTAAAACTCGAGTTGGGAAACAACTCGACGAAGTCTTAGGCCATCGGATTTGACACTCCGATCCAATTGAGTCAGTTATCCCAAGATCCCTCTCCTATTTTATTTGAAAACTCGATACATCCCTACACTCTGCTCCAGAAAGTACAATAGTTTCCCGGTAAGATTCACTCAGCAAACAAATACCAGTCGCGCCACTTCGCTGGAAAGAAGACCAAAACAGTTCCGGATCAAAGAGTGCAAATGCTTTCAGATTACACAGGGCAACTCAAACTTATTACAGAACTAAAGTCTAGAAATATAATTGAAACTTGAAATCGAAACCCTCTTAACCAAAAGTAAAAAAGTTACATGAATTTATAAACAAGGCGTGGTAAGAAAATGACTGCTTGTGGAAGAAAAAAAGAGAGGTCGTATGTACAGCTCTAGGAGATGAGTAAAGATGCCGGATCCACAGGAATAACAGTCTCTGGAAAATCTGTTCTCGGTCCAGCAAGTGAGTAGTATGCAAGTATATGGGCTGGATGCTCAACCGCTAATGCCTCCCCCTGCTGATCAGGAACATCAACTCGTCTGGGAGGAATCAACTCTATATTCCAAAACGGGCGAGCCATTGCCAAAAGGTCACGACCTGTAGCAGATCCTCTGTACCCCTGCACCCACAAGTACCTAAGGGAAGTCAGTTGCATTACTGCATCAGCGAGTGCACGCTCGCTGAAGCAGCAACCCCTCATTTCCAATTTTTGCAGGCTAGGGCAACCCTTTGAGAACTCCAAAAGCCCTGCATCAGATTCCCCAACATAACCCAGAAGCATCCATCTCACATTCGGACTGTACCGGCCAACGTAACTCAGTCCGAGGTCAGTCAACCCCCCAGGACGGAGATACAGAGCAAACCTTCGAAGCTTATGGCATCCCCTCAAAAGAGCTCGAACCCCATTGTCAAGTGGCAAATCTGTTATTGTCTCTTCCCGGTCAAGCAAGACCAGGCGAAAATCAGAGAGATTTTTGGAGTAAGTCCCAATGTATTCCAGAGATGCATTGGTGATGTCCGATACATAAACAGCCAGGTATTCGAGCTCTAGGCATCCCTGCGCCAGGGCCATCAGACCCCGTTGGGAAACAACACCTTCTTCGTCCTCCATGCCTTCATCTGCACCCCGCTCAATTCGGAGTCTCCTTAGTCTCTTGCAACTCCGAGCAAGAACTTCTAGTCCTCTATCTCCAATAACATTCCTTGTCTGCGCATGATAGAAACAAATTAAAGTTCATATGTAAGTTTCAAATACGATTCCTACTTCAAAGCAAAAGTATTCAAGACACTCCTGATGATGTATGGATGTGAAATAAATCTTCCAAAGAAAGGAAAATTTACAAGCAAAGGCATAAATTCCACACCGTTTCACACCTATACTAAAATTCACACAGAAAACTTATTGTACATAGACACACAAAATGGTTTTGTAATCCTACCTCCAGAACTTCCAGGTTGGGGCACCTCTGAATTAATGTGCAATGGTCCTCAGTGTCCAGCAATGCATAAAGGAGATCGAGCTTTTTGAGAAGGGTTGCAAATGGGAACACTATTGGCATTTCATTCTTTCCCATGTACGTTAGACCGAGACGGCAAAGTTTTTGGGGTAAAGTTACAACAGAGTAACTCTCGGATTGCTCGTTGAAGGAACCCCCACAAAATTCTTCCAAGACAGCTGCATGACGGAAGAAGCCAACCAGTTCCAAGATTTCACAATCACTAATTTTCACAGAGGTTAAGGAGCGGCAGTTTTTGGCTATGAGTTCAAGGTCTTCGAATTTGACTTTGATAAGATCGGTCATATAAAAGTTCAGAGTCTCCAGGACAGTATTGTTTACAGCAAGCGCGTGTAGCCAGTCGCCATCTTCCTCAACTATGGAGCTCTCTTCCAAAAACAAGGTCCTCAAATTCCTATGAAAGCATATAATGATAAAAACAGCGTCAATAACGTCTCTTCAGATGACAGTTACAGAAAAAATAGTCAGTTGAGAATGACTGCAAAAAGCTGCATTAACATGTCTACAAGAACAAGGACGCGGGGATGTGCATGCATGCACATGCGATGTTTACTACATGAATGCCCTCCAAGAAAGTTCCAAAATTCCTTGTCCATAACCGAGATAGTAATATTTTGGTACTACGGGTGGAATAAACAGGGGAGTCGAGGACCCCAAATGTGAAACCTCGAGAGCAAAAGACCATCACTCCCGAGGTTTCAGTTAAGTTGGGGTCAGTCTTAAATGAGAAGTGACATATTTGGGCACCTGCAGAGCCTTTCTTATGCAACTTCAAAGTTTTCGGGATCCCAGAAGTGCTAAAGAACTGTCCAAACCAAAGCTTTCGCCGAACAAATTACAAATGAAACAACATGCTGGATTGTGAGACATAATGAAAGAATGAATGATCCATAAGCAATCCCTGCAACTAAATTTTTTAATCAGCGATGTAATCCATACTGCAGAAGTCAAGCTATAAAAGTACCTCGTCCAAACATAGCATTATTCCGATTAACTGACACTCGAAAAATAACTTAAAAGAGTAACAAAACTATGCAGCATGGAAGAATATAACTTTGTCCCTCAATTTTTGCCAAAACAATGAATGCATCCAACGTTTCTGATTGAACCCACAACAAAATTCACCGCAAGTAAAAAAAATTCAAATAAAGTTGTGAACTTTACTACCTGCAGGAGCGGCCGATGTGCAAAAGCCCACCGGTGGTAAACCCTGAGCACTTGTCGAGCTTAAGCACCTGAAGCACGCGCCCACGTGACTCAGCCAGGAGCTCCAGGTCCGAATCACTAACAATCATCCGCCGAAAGTGCAGACACTTCAAGCGGTGGAAGGAGTTGGCGATCTCCATCACCCACGGCGTTACAAACCCTCCCCAGTCCTCGGGAATCAGATTAAACATCGCCGCCCTCGGCTTCCCCTTCAGCTTCAGCGACTCCAGGTGCTGAAACCGCTGCCGCAGCCGATCCGGGGTTGTGGTGTAGCAGAGCGCGATGGTCACGTGCTTCCGCGTGAGCGCGTCGAGCTCGTACCACCGCTTGCACACCAACGACACGGCGTCGCGGTCCTTGGGGTCGTGGAGATACGGCATCACGCAGTCCATTACGACGTCGGAAATCCTACACCGCACGCTTCGATCCTCCATCGCTAAAAAGAAACGTCGGCGATGAAAATACTCACTGAAAAAACTCTGCTGCTATTTATAACGAGTCAAAAGCGGAAAAAGATTTGAATTCTTAAACTCAAAACATTTCCACAAATAGAAACTGGATTTCCAAAATCGGAACCCTAAACTGTTACACTTCCAAATCCAATCCCGAAAAAGGAACTAAAACGACACCGCAGCGCCGACGTTTACAAAATCAGAATCTCAGAGAAACGCCGCAACGTGTCAAGAAACGAGCAGGAACAAGAGGGAAGAGAGAGAGGAGCTAGAAAGCACGATCTACGAGAAGCTCGCGCAGAAAACAGACCAATCGGATCGAAGACGGCGGAGCAGGGCGACCAGTGGAGGAGCGCCGGAGCATGGAGTCGGCGTGGACGCGAAGCACATGGTCTGAGAAGACGGATCTGAAACGTACGGTGGGGATCGTCGGGGGAGGAATCCGGCGGCGATTGGATCGGACTTTCAGTTATTAAGCGTGCTTAAGAATAATTATGCGCCTCACAAAGCACAAGGGAGGGGATTGAAAACTGAAAAGGGAAGCGGGCAGGGGGCGGAAAAAGATAACTGGAAGACGACAAAAACAAAGGTAGGAAACAGAAAAACGTCGTCGTTACACAGTGAAAGTTGAGTGGGATGAATGCGCAGTGAAAGCGTGGTCGTTTGGGATTGGTCTTGGTGATGCAATTGCTCTGTCACTGCAGCAGATGCTGTATAGGATTAGTTTAACCGTGATGTATGTTGAAGCGCGGACAATTACCATAATTAGTTTGTCTTTCGTTTTTGACTTTCTATACATTCCTTTCAACCTCTTCAATTTAATCGATTCAATTGTCAAATTAAGAGAGATGCATAAAACGTAAAAATATATGTGTGAATAGTATCATCCTCAATTTTATTTCAATGTCATCTTAATCTCATTAAGCTGACTTATGATTAAAGCTTAAAACTTAATCTCGTGATTATGATCATGGGACTTTGTTGAATCCATGAATGCATATTTGAATTAAGAACACAAATATGCTACTTTTATTACATTTTTGTATCATTTCTCTAATAAAGATGAGACTCATATGTATTGGAGGACAGATGGAAGAAAATGTTAAAAACATTACAAAACCGTTGATCTATTTCCTACCGTTGGTCAACTTAATGACCTTAGTTTCAACTCATTTTTTGCAAAGATGATATTTACATAGTGATTTCATAATATGAACAATTTCGATTATAAGCACAAAGTTCTGTGAATCAGACACAAAAAATTTTGAGTAGGAGCTCTACTCAACTTTGAATAGCTATGCATTGCTCTTGAATTAATTGATCCCCTAAGTCATGAAATTTGACAATTTTAAAAATGTAGATATGTTTTCCATTTCTTATGGTTTGTTGTTGCTTTCAATATTTTCTCAATTCATAGGTGATAAAGACGTTCATAACTTACCCCCTTAAAAGATCAAATGAACCCATGAAAAGAGAAGAAAGAAGATCCAATAATTCACAAAGGAAAGTGGGTAATCTTTAAAGACAGATGTCCTCAAAAACACTTTTCTTTGTCTTTGCCATAAATTTGATTTGGGTAAACAAAGGTAACTGTGGATAAAAATTCGGTACAGTTGTCTGTTTAGAGCATGTCTCACTATAGGGAAATAATAATTGGGTCGGTGAAATGAAATTACAATAGTCTCATGTTTTTATGATTATTGTTTTACGAGTAATATGATTTAATATCTCGACATAAACTTTTATAATCACGAATAAAATTAAAAGCGGTATGATCTAAACATAGATGGGTTAACAATGAAGTTAAAAATCTGAAAAGTGCAACTTAAGCAGTGTTTAAGATCGTGTTTAGTTGCTAAACAAAAGCATCAACGCACATGTAATGGGGGAGCGCGGATTAGATTTTTGTGCCCACGAAGCTTTTGCTCTAATATATGTGGAACCTCGAGAGAGGAGTTGACGCGTGGCAAGTTGTTGTGCCGCAGTAACCTGATCTCGTGCCGCAATGGGTGATTTTATGTTTGCAAGACGAGCCGCAAATGGAGACATAAAATATACTGTATGACGTGGCAAATAGATTCGATCTTGATTTCCGCGCCAGTGACGCGTGATGGTGTTAGCTGTTGAATCCTTGTGTATGATTAGCATCTCTTTGAACCGTAGATGTTACTAGAAACATTTAGTTAAATGTTTTTGTTTGGAAAGGGATCTATAGAGGATCCAGAGATGATCCTTTTTTTCTAATCCAGTAAATTAGAATATTT